>JAJPUD010004987.1:13050-51130 GCA_023553655.1 Myrmecobius fasciatus | reverse complement strand
TCCTTCCTTCCTTCCTTCCTTCCTTCCTTCCTTCCTTCCTTCCTTCCCTCCTTCTGTCATAGTTATTGTGTCCTTCAGTCTTCTAGCTGTCCTTTTAGTTATTTATCTTATTTCATAAAAGTCTTTCCAAAACTATTTTTTTTTGCTTTTTGCTGAGGCAATTGGGGTTAAGTGACTTGCCCAGGGTCACACAGCTAGGAAGTGTCTGAGACCAGATTTGAACTCAGGTCCTCCTGACTTCAGGGCTGGTGCTCTAACCACTGCGCCACCTAGGTGCCCCTCCAAAACTAGTTGAATTCTTTTACCTTCTATGTGGCAATTCTCAGAAATCAGGAGGTAGGAAGCTGGTGCCAAAGAGAAGACAGGAGCTGGGGCTAGAAGGTTCAGGACAAAAAGAAGGAAAGGAAGAAAAAATGATGACCTAGTCTTCTACAAAGCTGGACAAACATTACTGAATTTTTTCCAAGGTTCTCTGGGCAGAAATATTATTGATGTCATCATGGTTAATGAGATAATTTTACTGTCAAGATATACTGAGTAATTTAAGTGTTGAGTAGGGCTAAGCTAGGTGCTGAATTTGGAATCAGGAAAATGAAAGTTCAAATTTCCCTTAGATTTTTTTTAAAAGTGCTTGAATGACTTGAACAAGTCATTTGACCCCCTTAGCCTCAATTTCCCCACCTGCAGAATAGGAATAATGATAGCATCCACCTCCCAAAGTGTCTGTGAAGTGGCAAGTCACTACTGCTCTGAAGGACCCATCATTTTCTGTGGCTGGAGAGTTTTATGTAATGGTGATATCCTAAGGCAGCTTAATACAATGGAAAGATAGATGGGTTAGAAATTAAAGGGCATGAGCCCAAATCCTGCCTCTGTAAAATGGGGGAGTTGCCCTAAATAGCCTGTAAGGGTACTTCCAGCTGAAAAATCTTTGTGACTCAGCTTGTGTCAGCCCTAGGAAAGAATGGGCACTAAAATGAGAAGTCCTTATTTAGAAGGTCCCTGGAATGAATCCCTAAATAAAGTGAAATGAATAAAATATAATGAAATAATACTTAAAGCAAACCAGGTGACTAGGCAGGAGTAAAGATGGAAGAAAAAGTATGGTGCAGGGGATAGAAGTTACATAGAACTTAATTTGTATGTAGTTGTTTGCCAGTTGTCTCCTGCATTAGAGTGGGTCAGTTTCCTCATCTGTAAAGTGAAGATAATATTGTCTGTGATAACTATCTCAGAGGGTTGTTGGTATGATCCAAAGGGACAAGAACATGAAAAAATGCTTTACAAACTTCAAAGTGCTATAGAAATGTCAGGAATCATTAAACATAATCTTGACAAGATTCTACCACAGAAGAAGAAGAGAGTTTTTTGCTTTGAGGTTTTAAAACTTTTAGGGTTTTTTTCAGTCTTGTCCAACTCTTCCTGACCTATTTGGGGTTTATTGGCAGAAATACTAGAGTGGTTTGCCGCTTCCTTCTCCAGCTCATTTTACAGATGAGGAAACTGAGGCAAACAAGATTATGTGACTTGCCCAGGGCCTCACAGCTAGTAAGTATCTGAGGTCAGATTTGAACTCAGGAAAATGAGTCTTCCTGAGGCCAGACCCAGAGCTCTATGCCACCTAACTGCCCAGGTTTTTATACCTTCTTACCTGGGTTTTTTTTAAATCTTGGGTTTATAAACTTTAAAAACAGATATATTGATAATTGTTTTTCAAAATAATTGTTTTCTTTTGTTGTGCTATATTTTTTGGAGAACCTTTGTTTTTATTCATAGAATACTGCTGATTTTCTCCTAGACTTGTTTATTCTCTCAGAAAGAATGGGGAGAACAAGTCACCTCTAGAGCTAAAAGGAAGATTTTTTTTGTTATGGGATCTGCTGTGATGGAATCTATGAGAACTGGGGGAGAGGTTAATACTGCTCCCTAATCAGGGACCCTTCTATAGAAATTCTCTTCCCCTTCCTCCAACATCTCACCCCATTCCCACCCTCCTCCCAGCAGCAGAAATCACTGTTCTCAAGATTGCAGTCAGTCTGAATTGTAAGCATTTTAACCAAAAGAGAACATCTCTGTGGACAGCTCTGTGCTAGGAACCTTCCAGCCACCATGGCGGCTGTTCCCATTGGATGACTGTCACTCTCTGGCAAGCACTGTCTGGGGAGCTCAGGCCAGCTCTGCTTCTGGGAGGACAGGAATTAGGCAGATGGGGAAGGAGGGTGAATGGGGCCAGTTCTGTTTTCAGAGTTTGTAAGAGACTGCAGAAATCGTTTTGCCCAATTCTGGTTCCTTGGGGGAAGAGGAGGAAGTCACAGGACATCCTTATCATTATTGCATAGAACTTTAAATTGTAGTGGGAAGTATAAGGGATAGAGGGGCTGGCTTTAGAGTGAAGAAGACTTGGATTGTAGTCTCACCTTCGACACCCTCTGATTGTGTCCCTAAACCTTTAAGCTCTTGGCTCTTCAAGACTGACTAAATTGTGGAGAAGATGCTCACCTCTTTTGGTGGATGGAGCTTCCTCATTTGGGTTGTTGTTCATCCTTTGTTCTTAAAGAAAAAACAATGACATCATGATGGTAATGTCTTGACTTGAGAATGAATTGGCAGAGCTGTGCAAAGTTACCAGTCCCAGTCCCTCTTTCTGAGCCAATGGAGTCCAGTAGCAAAACATAAATCAAGACAACTGGAGCTGGCCCAGCCCTCATTTGGGAACTCCTTACTGTATATCTTTGAATCCTTGTTCCTATGAACCATGTTCATCCTATCACAATCCAATAAATCCAGGTCCCTTCCTTTAAGATTTGCAAAGCACTTTCTGTAAATATCCCCTTAGACCCTCATAACAAACTTGTTAGATCGATGCTATTATATTATCCCCATTTGACAGATAAGGAAACTGAGGCTGGGAGAGGTTAAGTGATATGCTCAAGATCATAAAGCTAGTAATATTGAAATCTGAATCTTCCAGAGTCTAAGTTCAGGATTCTAACCATTGCACCATGCTGCCTTTTGGTATTATTTATTTATCAGATCCCTCAGGTTTAAAGCAATTCAGAACCAGGATGGGAACAACACAGAACATAGAATGGTAGGACTAAGAGGGACCTTGGAGCACGGAACCTAGAATATCAGAAGGCTATGCAGACCATTCTCTGTCCCCACCTCACTTTCACTTTAGATATGGGGAAACTGAGGCCCAGAGAGGAGGTCCAAAATGCCAAAGGTCACAACTGTGAGTTAGTGGTGAAGCTTGAATTAGAATCCAGGACTCCTGGCTTTAGGCGCAGAGACACTGAAAGCTGAGAATACTGTAGAAATTCATGAAAAGTTTATCTCCTTATGTGGTAATGAATTGGAACCAGGAGAATTAGGTTCTAACCACAGGACAGACTTGCCTTCCCTTTTTATCTCTAGATCTCAGTTTCCTCAGCAAAATGAGGGGTTAGATCAGATAATGTAACATTCTCTGATTGACACAACCAAAATGGGAATGTATTTTGCTTGATTATATGTATTTATATTATATATTATATATATATATTATAGAGATTTGGTTTTCATTTTTCTCCATGGGGGAGAAAATGGAAAGAGGGAAGCTAGTTATAAAGTTGCCAAAAAGAATAAAGAAAGGAGGGTTATTGAAAAATGCTTTTGAAACGCCCAGAAGAGAAGGAAGAACAGACAAGCAGGTCAGTTCTGAAAGTAATGAATGTTGAATTAATTCTATATTTTTAAAAAAAATGATCCTTGAATAGAGATTCACAGTTTCATATATAACCCTATTTCTGTTCTGCTTGTGTATGTGGCTATACTCATTTTGGTTGATTTTTTAAGTCCAAAATTTTAAGTAATGGAAGAAAACAATATTCTGCTAGTGGTAGATGGGCTGGACTGGAAAGATTTGACAATGTAGAGATGAACCAGGGGAATGGAATAGGGCTGTGTATTTCAGAAATTCCCATTGCCCCTTCTTGTATGATGCAAAAAGTATGTGTGCCTGTTCTTTCTTAGCTGGAATAAGTCAGACTGCCTGGTAAACATTCCTTCCTTATCAGCGAAGCTGGTACACAGAACTCTGTGCCCTTCTACTTGATCTATGTTATCTAGAGCCTGCCTCCCCTCTGCAGTCTGCTTTCTCCTCCTCCTTAAGCGAGGTTGCCCCATCATGGAGTACCATCATGTGCTCTGTACTAACCCACAAGGAACAAATAGACCATCTCTGACCTTCCCCATTTTTTCAAAACCCTCGTCAAAAGCTGGGTGATTTCAACTCAATGATCATTGGATTGCCTAAGGGAGTCTCTCCTCCAACCCCCATCTGCAAGATGAGGGTCCTGGTGAGCTTGACTAGAATAGCTCAGGCTCCTAGATACTTCTAAAAGTGACTCAGAAGAACAAATGAGGAATTCATTGAATGTATATCAGATGTACATATAACAATGTAAAATGTAATGTAATATAATCTAACACAATTAACATAATAGATTATTATACATATCTGTATATTTAATCCAGGCACTAGACCTGGAATCAGGAAGATCTGAGTTCAAATATGGCCTCAGACACTAGCTGTGTTACCCTGGGCAAGTCACTTAATTCCGTTTGCCTCAGTTTTCATATCTGTAAAATGAGCTTGGGAAGGAAATGGCAAACCACTTCAAGATCTGTGCAGGGGCGGGGGTGGGAGGGAACCCCAAATGGAATCATAAAAAGCTGAGCACAACTGAAATGACTGAATAACAAACAACAAAAACATCTGATATGATTTTTACTATTATCCAGTCCCAGTCTGATAAGATAAATGTGGTGTGATGGAAAGAACACTAGATTTGGGATCAAAGATCTATGTTGAATTCCCAACTCTGCTATATACTAGCTGTGTGCCCTGGGGCATCTTCCTGGGTTTTAGTTATCTCACTGAAAAAAAGGTTGACCTAGATAAGTGTGGTATTATAGAAAGAACACTAGATTTGGGATCAGGGATCTATGTTGGATTTCCAGCTCTGCTATACTGTGTGATCTGGGGCAAATGGTTCCGTCTCCCTGGGTCTTAGTTATTTCATTGGAAAAATGATGTTGGATCAAGGAATCTATGTTGGACTCCTAGCTCTGCTGTGTGTGACCTGGGGCAAATGATTTCGTCTCCCTGGGTCTTAGTTATCTCATTGGAAAAATGATATTGGATCAGGGATCTATGTTGGATTCCCAACTCTGTTATATACTAAATGTGTGTGTGACCTGAGGCAAATGGTTCCATCTCCCTGGGTCTTAGATACCTCATTGGAAAAATGACCTAGATCAAGGGTTTGGGGTGAGCTTGACTCCTTTGGCCTGTTGGACCCCTCTCCAAATCATGTTTTTAAATACATGAAATAAAATATATATGAGTATTACATACACAAGAGAGACAGCAGTTATTTTGAAATATAGTTATCAAACTATTTTCTAAAACAAGCAGGTTAAGAACTAAGTGATCTCATATCTTTCTTTATTTCTCTAATTTATATGGTCTTTTAGAGGCCTGATCCAAGCCCTGCCCCCAAACCTATTTGGGACTAAGAGACTACTCCAGCAGCCAAAGGCCACTGACTCCCGTATTCCCAAGGGCTGACAAATGGATAGCCAGAGAGGCTGAGTGGGGACAGCTCCCTCCCAGCTCCAGCCAGGTTTTTGTAGTGAGAGTCTATCTTCCCTACCTACAATTGAAGTTGACAATTTAAGTGGCTTTTTCTCCCCGGGGACCCAGAGCACCACGATGAAAGTCCCAGGATTGAAAAATGAGCTATCTGAACTCTTGGTTTAGTCCCACCAATGAGACCCCAAACAGGTCTTGGCTGACTGAGGGCTAGAGTGTGGTAGACTGGGTGGCCAGGCAGGGCTGGTGACCGACTGATAAAACACCGAGTTAAAGGCATCATTCGCCTTATCACGATGTTGGTATTAAAAGCACCGGCTACGGGCTACGTCTCCTACCACCGGCTGTGATTCTCCATTCTAACTCACGCTTTGCTCCACTAATCAATTGGATGGTGGGTGTGGGCTCATCCCTGTCGGGTGACTTGGGCCTGCCTATCTGTGTTCTGGTTTTCCTCCTCTGAAAAGAGGGGGAGGACTCTGAGGATGTCTAAAGCTCTTTTCTGTTCAGTGATTCCCCAAGATTTTCGGGGGGGGGGTCCATCCCCCTCCCCCAAGGGATACTTTCCTGAATCAAGAGATCATTGCCCTTCCAGGTGGCTAAGTATATGGAGGAGACAGTTACAAAGAGAGCAAAAGCCATCTATAAATAGGCTTGAGAGCTACAAAGACCTTTTAGACTCCTATTTTAGGAAGGAGGTGAGAAATGAGTAATTCCAGGATCTGAACCTAGGTGTGCTGACTCCACACCTAGAACCCTTTCGATATATATTTTAGGCTGCCTCCCGAGTGACTCAACTACCTAGGATCAACCAGCCGGTGGCCCAGCTCTGTGGCTCTGAGCTGAGATTTTTTTTCCCCTTGAAGCCCATCCACGCTGTGTTAGAAGGGGAAGGAGAGGAGGAAAAAAAAGGAGAAAATCGATGAGCACTTTGTTAGCTTGAGGAAAAGGCAGCGTCTGGGGAGTGGAGGCGGGAGGGAGGGAGAGAGAGCGGGCTGGGGAGTGGGGAGCGGCCGCGGAGGCAGCCAGGCAGGCGGGGAGACAGGGAAGGAGGGAGGGAGGCAGGGAAGGAGGGAGAGAGGCCGGTCCACCGGCGGGGTGAGCCGGTCGCCCACGAACATGTGGTTAATTGCGATTGCCCGAGAACGCTCGGCTTTGTCAATGGGGCGGAAGTGCAGGCGGCCCAGAATCACCCATTAATCTCCACGTTGTTAGTCAATCAGGCTTCAAAGGGAGAACAGGCGTTTTCCTCGCGTGGGGCACGAAAGGACGGCCGGAGGGGAGATTAGACGAATCATTTTTAAAGCTAATGATGCCCTCGGGGAGCTCCAAGCTGGGGTTCCCGCTTGGAGGACGTCGGCCTGCTGGAAGCTCCTCCTGAGCTCGTGGGGCCAGCGTTTCCGAAGCAAGAAGCCGTGGGCTCCAATCCCATCCACGGCTGTGAGATCAGAGCCTCTGTTGAGTCCCGCTTTCCTCGTCTGTAAAATGGGGTTAAGAATGCTCCCTCTGCGGACAAGCATTTTAGTGAGCGCCTACTGTGGGCTGAGCATGGTGTCTTGTAGCCACTAGGGATCCAAATATGAAAATTAGCCGGATGCTTAACCTCCTGGGACTGCCTGGGAAATACACCCCATACCGGGAAAGGGAGTTTTAACCCGGCAGAGGTCAGGAGTTCTTAACCTTTGTTTGTGTCATGGATCCTTTTGGCAAATGGACCTCTTCTCTGAATAATGTTGGAAAAACTTGGTGTTAGAAATTAATGAAAATAAAGATGTTTTTTTTTTTTCCCATTCAATTTCAAGGACCACTGACACCTAAAAATGTCAGTTCCAGGTTAGGAAACCCTCCCTTTGGCACGCACAGGGATTCTGAGTGGGGCGTAAGGGACTTTAGAAATCATTCAGTACAATTGCCTCATGTCACAATGGGGGAAACTGAGGCCCAGAGAAGGCCTTCACCTGGTAAAGTCAGGAAGGTAAGGATCAAAACCAAAATTCAAACCCAGTCCTCTGATGTGAAATCTCCATGATATCTAGATCTCAGATTTTCGTGAAGCCCTTTGTTTGGCTCTACTTTGTTCCTGTGATATGCTATCTTAGAGTAATACATCTGTGAATTTGTCCTCTACTCTCCTCCCCAGCAAGCCTAGATTGCAAACTATTCCAGCATTTGAGGGGTCATTGTTTCTTCAGTGCTCCAAATAAGGATTTGTTCATACATATTAGATATTTAATAAATGTTTGATTTCACGAATTGAATTCAGTTAGAACCTAGCTAAAAGCCACCTAAGAGATAAGAGACAGAAACATTCACTGAAGGACTGGCAGGAAGGAAAGTTGAGGATGTTGAACCCACTCCAGAGCAGGCTAGTGAGAAATTCTAATCTGCAAGCCTGTTTTAGGAGCAACAGTTAGAGGAGGTCAAGAGCTCAAGTTTCCTAAGAGGGAGCTGTTTGAATCAAGTTTAGAGAGAAGAAACATCAGGGAATGTTTACTTGAGCCCTTTACTGAATATCTGTCCCTGAGGAGGGGAAGGATTTATTAGGGCATAAAAGAGAATTTTGCCTTAATCATGGTGCTGCCACCCCAACTTTTTTCATCAGTCTCCCTATCTCAGCCAGTTCCAAAATGAATAGGTGACCCACTCAATACCCTTCAGTCTCTGGACTCATGTGGGGTGGGGGTAGAGGGAGCCAGGAACTCTGAATTCAAATGTCAGTGACTCCAACTAACTTATTTCCCGACTTTGGAAAAAAACAAAACAAAACAAAACTTCTTTCTCTCTCTGGATTTTAGTTTGCTCACATGTAAATTGAGGAATTGGTGGACAAGATGATCTGTGAGGGCTATTCAAGTAGATTCCTCTAGGTGACTCAGGCAGATAACATTATATTGGAGGAAGACTGTTGTACTGAGAATCTAGAGAGATTTGAGTTGTATGATCATGGGCAGGTCATTTCTCTGGGCCTCAGTTTCCTCATCTGCAAAAAAAGGAGAGAGTACTTGAAGTACCTACCTTACAAGACTATGGTGAGAATCAAGTGAGATCATGTATAGAAAGGACTTTGAAAATTTTCTTATTAAATACTGAGACCACACTAGGTTGAGAGTTGTTACCTCATCTGGTTTGGAGATAACGCCTTATCTTTTGCTTCTAGGCATCTCATTTGTGACTTTTCCCCTTGGGATCCTGATTCTCTAAATCCTGATTTCTGAATGTCAAGAGGTTAATATGGGGAGATCCATACCCAGAACTTCATCCATTTGTTTTGCATGTAGATTTAATCAGGCTTGGACTCTTCTCAGGCACTGGTTAAATATATGGGACTTTGATATCCCATCTAACACCTGGGGTTGGAAGTGGAGAAACAAAGGATTCCAATCCAATTGAATTCAACAAATATTTATCAAACTCCCATGATGCACCAAATACTGTTAAGCATTGGGGATACAAGAACAGAAACAAAATAATATCCACTCTCTAGGAGCTTATATTCTACTTGGGGAATAATGTTAACAAGTACAAAATAATTTGAGAAATGAGAAAGCAGCAGCAATTGGGGAGGGAGGAGGAAGGGAATTAAGGAAGGCTTTCTAGAAGAGATAGTGGATAAGCTTAGCCTTGAAGGAAGATAAGGATTCCAAGAGGCGGAGATGAGGAGTGTTCATTCCCATGATAGGGAATGCCTTGTGAAAATGCATGAAGGCAAGAGATGGGAGTGTGGAATAGGAGAGCTGGCCAATCATTTGAACCCAAATGCAGAGAATGTGAAGGGGAATGAAGTCAAATGAGGCTGGAAAGATAAATTGGAGCCAGATTATGGGGAACCCTTTAATGCCAGACTGATATTTGCTGTATTTGATCCCCAAGGCAATGGGGAATGCCTGAAGCTTTCTGAGCAGGGAGTGACATGATCAGACCTATATTTTCAGAAGATTCTTTTGGCAATTGTGGAGCAAATATATTAGAAAATGTAATCAATTAGGAGGTTATTGTAATCATCTAAGAAAGATGATGAGGGCCTGAACAAAAGAAGGGAACAGATGTTAGAGATGTTAGGCAGATAGAGTGGACATGATTTTGCCTTGAAGAGTGGAAGAGGGAAGGAGAAGGGGGAAAAAAAAAAACTTATAGCAAACTGAACATGGAATTCTAGAACTGAGAGATTCCTTGACTCATTTCCATTCAATTCAATTTAGTTCAACTAACATTTAAGTGCCTATTATGATTAAGGCACTTTGCTTAGGTCTAAGAATACCAAGACAAAACCCAAAGCATTTCTCCCTTTAAGGATCTATATGGAGTTTCCATTCTATTGGGGGTGGGAGTGAGAGTGGGACAACATCTATGTGTACAAGTAAATATAAAGGAATTTCAGGAGAGAAAGAGTTGGAGCTTAAGAATATGAAATATCAGAGCTAAAAAGGCACATTTTCTGTAGAACATCAGAGATGAAAAAGATACAGAACAGAATATTAGAGTTGGAAGAGCCCATCTAGTTCAACCTCTACATTTTACCCAGAGACAGTAGCTGATTTGCCCAAATCCCAGCATATCTGTACTCCAGGCTGGTATAGAATTCATGTTTTCTGATTCCCAGCCCAGGGCTCTTTTTCCAAGCTCACTGATGTCAAGACAGGTGTCAAACCCTTCCTTAAACAGTCACATTCCATTAATGTGACTCCTTGGAACCTCTCCCTCAAGGTGCTGCAGATCTGACCTTTAAATTAAATAGTATTTCACAGCTGGTTTTGGCTTCTGCTCTCTTTGAGGGTAGAGGAGGCTGAGTTGAAGGCCAGGTCCCGGAACGAATTGTGTCTTACATGTGGTTCAGCTAATGGATACCTGGCAGTTCTCCCAGGAGTGATTGGTCAGATCTATCCCAGGTGTCAAGAGACAGGGAACTGCTGGTCTGAAGCTGACTGAAGTTGCCTTTTTAGAAGTGGCTCCCAGACTTCCTGAACAAAGGAGAGGGGGTACCCTGGAGACCATGAATTTGGCTAATCCTTCCAGTTCCTACTCCTCTCAACAGCCTCCCTCATCATCTTGGGCAAATTGTTCCACCCTTTCTAGGCCTATATTTCCTTTTTTTGGTAAAATGATCTGGTTGGATTAGATCATATTAGAGGGTTTTCTAGCTCTATAAACACCAATCTATATTTCATTACCCAGTTGGGACTCCACCTCCTCTGTAAAGCCTTCTGGTGACAAAGTATGGGGGAATAGTCTGAAATTGTAATCCGGGATTTCTAGGATGAGTGGCTAGATAAAGCATTTATTAAGGAGTTATTCTGTGCTAGGAATGATGTTGAGCACTGGGAATGCAAATTCAGGCAAGACAGTCGTTGCCTTCAAGGAGCTTATATTCTAATAAAAGAAGACAACATATTAGAGAGTCCTAGAAAGCTAAGGAAGGGGACCATACAACAGGCAAGGAGAAGAAGGGGAAGTCCATGTGAATTGAGGGAAGAGTGATGGTGAAGAATAGCTGAAGTTTTTCCCAAAATGGCATCCCCAAAGAGGAAAGGAAGGCTCCAGGATAACAATTTGGCATTCAGGAGGAAAAAGAGCATTACCTAGGCAAAGGAAACTAGGGAAGGACAGCAAAAGGAAAGAAGAAATGATTCAGTCCTGAGGCCACACTGACTAGGAGAAGAAAGAGACAGGAGTCCTATGGCTTTTAACCAAACTAAGCCTGCAGAGTAGAGAACACTTCTGGAAGAATTGTGGGTAGGTTTGTATGCATATAAAATGTGTGAGTACCTTTGTGGGTATCTTTATGCAGAGAGAAAACTCCTAGAAGGCAGGACTGTTTCATTTTTATCCTTCTATCCCCAACACAGTAAAAGCTTAATAAATGCTAAATTTGATTTAATTTTGTTTGAATTGAACCACCTGATCTCAGTTCTGGGAAAATGGGAATTTCTGCCTTTTCTGAGATAGGCAGAAAATTTCCTTCTTTTAGTTTTAAACAAGAGGGCTAATAAACTGGCTGCTTCGAACCAATGCTCTTGGGACTGATAGTCATAGAGGTTCAGACCCAGAAGATCCCTAGAACCCATAGTGTCAGAACTGGGAAGGTGCTTGAAACACAAAATGTCAGGGCTGGGAGGGCCCTTAGACTACAACACATCAAAGTTGGGAGAGAGGACTCAGAACAAAGACTTTAGACTGGAGAATAACAGAGTGGGGAGGGATCTTAGAGATCTTTGATTCCAAATCTTCACTTCATAAATGAAGAAACTAAGTCGAGACTAGGATGGGGACTCTCTGAAGATCCCCAAAGTGAATCTGTGACAGTACTGGGAGAGTCAACCAAGGGCTGGCTCTCGACTAGTCATATGCACCCCACTTACTATCTGTGACCAGGGTGGGTTCCCCAGAGATCTGGAGTAGGAGGGGCTGATTCTGATCCAATCATAGGGATAGAAGCTTCCGCCTCCAGTGTCTTCCCTCCCGCCCTACTGTCACTCTAAACTGAAATTCGGCCTGATCCACTGTGGGAGGTCGGGGGTTGGAGAGGAAGGAAGTTCCATTCTTCTCCTGCCCGTCCTTATCTTTTTCAATCAAGAATTTTGGGGAGATGAATATGCATACATCCACACGCGCACGCGCGCTTAATGCCTGTATCCCAGCAGGCGGGGTCTCTGAGTCCAGGTTCTACAACCCTACCTAGAAACTCGATCAAGGAATGGGTTCCCGCCCACTAGAGGCCAACTGACCAATGGAAACCTAAAACGATGAGGTAATGCACCTCGCTTCATGTAGTTATTGGCCGAGTTGGTTGTCGATCTGGTTTTACGCTCCCAGGTCCCCGCTCTGAACATTTCAGGGAACCGTGGGGAAGCCGGGAACCCCAATCTGAACTCCACACCTCCTTCCCTGACCTCTGCTTTCAGGCCCCCTAGACCAAGGATCTCAGCAACTGGCCCCTTGTTCTTTAGCCTCCAACTGAATTTCGAAGAGATGGAGAGAATCCTGGATTTGGAGTAAAGATTCTGTCACTGGCTTCGACCTTGAGCAAGTCACTCCATAGACCTCATTTTCCCCATCTGTAAAATAGTAGATCAGGGATCTCCTACACCCCAAAGGGCCAATGGATAATAATAATAGCTAACATTTATAGAACACTTTGGGTATGCAAAATCTTTTAAATATATTATTATCTATCTTGGGGTTTGATGAACTTGGGTGGGAAAAATTACAACTGTATTTTCATTATCCTCTAATAGAAATTTCATTTCCTTTAACTATTAAAAACAACAGCAGCAACAACATTATTCTGAGAAAGAGGCCACAGACTTCCCTAGACTGCCAAGAGCTGCAGGACACACACACTTACAAATGCCCCTGATAATCATCCTCTACATTTTCTCTTATCTATGATATAAGATCTCTCCCAGGTTTTTCATTCTAGGACCTAAATCCCTTTCCAGCTCTGATAGTCTACGTTATGAGTGAGAAGGGAGGCAAGTTGGTTTCCATCCCACCCCAGCCCCCAAACACACACATCCTATCCCTGCCCCAGCTGATATAATCACAGAAATCAATCTCTTGGAAGTAAGGGTATCTATAATAAAAAGAATTCTTTGTTTTATTTTTTCTTTGTAATCACTGATTGCCTCAGTTTCCTTAATTACAAAAGGGGGATGACAACCCAGAATCTACCTATCAAAACTGTTGTAAAGATCAAATGAAATAATATTTGTAAAACATCAACAACAATGAAACCCCATTCACAGTGCCTGATACATGGCAATCACTATAGAAATATTCTTACTATCCCCAGTGCCCAGGAAAGTGTTTGGTGCATTTAGGAAGAGCTCAATAATTGTCTGCTGAATTGAATTTGGCGTCAGAAGACCTGGCTTTGCCACTGACCGTTGTGACTTTTGGCAAGACATTCAACCCTTCCATCTCATCTGTAAAATAAATTGCTTGGACCAGATAATTTATAAAGTCTCTACTCTCAGTCTATGATTCCATGATAGTCTTCAGACAGAAGACACCATGGCCCCACTTTAGCCAAGGAGGCCCCAGCTGCCCCCCACCACCAACA
This sequence comes from Myrmecobius fasciatus, assembly GCA_023553655.1. Taxonomy (NCBI): domain Eukaryota; kingdom Metazoa; phylum Chordata; class Mammalia; order Dasyuromorphia; family Myrmecobiidae; genus Myrmecobius; species Myrmecobius fasciatus. The sequence goes on along the minus strand of JAJPUD010004987.1, from coordinate 37,433 downwards.
CTCCTCCTTCCCTGATATCCTCCCAATGGGGACCCTCACACTTTCTGCCAGCAGCCTTGGACCGGGGAGCTGAGCCACTTAGAAACAGCTGGGCCCCCTGTTCTCTCCTTCCTTCTTGCGCTCTTCCCCCTCGAACCCCTCCCCCTCCAAACATTGGCATCAGAGAATTCCTGTGGAGGGCATCTGGTCTGCATATCTGAGCACGAATCTCCTGTTTTTCATCCTGTCAAGTGTTCATGCAGGCTTTAATTTTAAAGAACTGCTTTGATTGGGAACTTGATATCTTTTGGAGGGTGGGAGAGGAAATGGGGTTAAATGACTTGCCAGGGTCACCCAGCTAGTAAATGTAAAGAATGTGAGGTTGAATTTGAATTCAGGTCCTCTTAGTGGCTCCCTCCCCTCCTCTCTTCTCCCCCCTCCCTCAGTGCTTTATCCATTGTTCCACCTAATCTTTTATTGAGCTGAAATCTACCTCTTTGACACTTCCTTCCACTGCTCCTAGTGGGATTATTTTTTACATATGGATTAGATGACCACTGAACTCCCAGCTCCAAAACTGGGTGATGCTGTGGAGTTCACATGGCAACCCTTCACATAATTGATTGCAGAAGTCTTTGTTTCCTGAGTCTTCCTAAGGGTAAATAACTTCAGCTCCTCTAGCTGACCCTAGAATGGTCTTCAGTTTCCTCATGATCCTGGCTATCCTTCTCTAGCTTCACACCAACTGATCAATGTCCTCACTATAATGTGATGTCCAAGACAGAACACACCAGTGTCACAGGACCCTATGTATAACCTGCTAAAGCGTTCATATGACAGATAATGCAACTGAGGCTCAAAGATTCATAGAATCAGGGTCATTTTGGATTCATATGATATCATAAGTGGCAGACCCAGGATTCTAAACTAGATCCACGATTTATTCCAGATTCAGCATTTTCCCCACCATATGACGCTCTTGTACCTTGGAGTACCTTGGAGAGCGCCTGTTGGAATCAGAAATACGTGCAATTAATGATGGACCTCCCTGCCCATCATCCACCAGGATCTAGAGAGGGATGGAGCTGTTGGGCAGCACACTTCAATATTAGGAGGGACCAGAGGCTTGATCTTATGGAAAGTATGGGGACCAGATATCAGAAAATCTGGATCCTAAATTCCATTTCTGCCCCTGAATGCTTTGCCCTGTCCTGAACCCCTCCCAGAAGCATTGTGAGGATCAAAGGAGGCCTTGAGTGATGAGACAATCTTAAGTCCATACATACCCCACAAAGTGTTATTTTGGCTAATAGCTTCAACCTCAATAATTAACCATGAATAGAAGCTTCCATTCTCCTGGGAACTTTCAGACACACAGAGCTTCTCATAATTTCTAGGAAGGGGAAGCCGACAAACAGAGAGGTAGCTCACTGAAGGTCACCCAGCAGGCCAGTGAGTGGTGCCAGGACCAGACCCTCAGACTCCTGCTTCCCCTTCTATTTCTCTCCACCCCTTTCTCATTAGTTATTGCTAGGTCTGTTCCAGCTTGGAATGACTGATGGTGAGAGGTGGGAGACAGAATCTTCTGGCAGGGGGAGGTAGGTTGGCTCTGACAGCACCAGCCTGGGCCAGGACAGCAAATGGGAAAAGGAGGAGAGTGGAGGAGGGGTAGCAAAAAGAGCAGAGAAAGGAGAAGGAAAGGGGGAAAAGAGGTGAAATTATGGGAAGGCTAAGCCATTCATTCATTATGTGACCTTAGGGAAGACCCTGCTTTCTCAGTTTCCCCATCTATATAAAATGAAGAGGTCAAACCAGATGACCTCAAAAGTCCTTTCCAGTTCTAGTATTCTCTATATATTCTAAGCTCTGATGTCCCATGTACGAGGCTCCTCCCAGCTCTGAAATTCTATGTTCTAAGGTTTCTTTCAGGTATGATATTCTCTGTTCTATGACTTATAAAGAGAATTTCATTACCCTCCTGTTGACTTATGAACCCAGACCATTGGAGCTGGAAGGACGTCTGTAGTCTCATATGCTTATTTTACCGAAGAGGAAAGACACTGGACCCCAGATAGGGTGGGGAATGGACCAGGATCACATAACAAGGCAGTAACAAAGCCCAGACTAGAACCCACCTCTCCTGGCTCCAAGCCCTACTCAGACCTCAGAGATTCCTAACAAATATCTGTATTGCCTCCTGGGATGAGTGACTCATTCTGAGCCTGATCTTGGCAGTCTGAGATCAGAAGGGGTCATTTCATGTGACTCAGTTGAATTGAACTGGGTTAAGGGCAGAAGAGGGAGTCAGAGGCTCCCAAATGGAATGGAATTCCAGTTTTAGCACATGCCAGTTGTGGGACTTTGGGTCACCTTGTAACCCTTCTGTTTCTCAATCTGGAAAATGGGGAAGCAAAGCTGGCTGTTCTCTGGTGCCTTTAGAGTTTGTATATTTGCTTATTCTGTTCAAAGCAACAAACATTTATTAAGCTCCTATTGTGTATGAAACCTTTGCTACAGAGTCACTGAGGAAATCTTAAAAGACTAAAAATTGACATTCATATCTAATGAATATGTGTGATCATGGACAAGTACAAATCTCTCTGGACCTCAGTGTTCCCATTTTCTCTATTTTTGCTGAAGCAATTGGGGTTAAATGACTTGCCCAGGATCACATAGATAGGGAGTGTTAAATGTCTGAGGCCAGATTTGAACTCAGGTCCTCCTGACTTCAGGGCTAGTGTGCTATCCACTGTGCCACCTAGCTGCCCATTTATTTTTATACACAATGAATAGACTGGACTTGGAATTAGGAGGACCTGTGTTCAAATTCTGCTGCAGATACTTACCAGCTGTGTGGTTTTAGGCAAGTCACTTAACCTCTTATCCCAAATGGGGGGATTATCACTTATCTGCTCACTTATCAAATGGGATTAATAATGGCAACAACTTTGCAGGCAGGATTGTTATGAGGATCAAATGAGATTATGGTTACTTATATGTGTATATACACACATATATATGTGTATATATAAATGCTCTACTTAAGTGCTTTCATCTATAGTACTTAAATTGCTATATAAACATTAGCCACTAACTAAATGATTGCTGAGGCCTCCCTGAGCTTTAAATCTATCATCTTCTCTTGTTCTGTTCATTAAAGCTGGACTAAGAAGTCTGGGAGAGAGAACCATCAGAACAGATTGGACAGAGGGCAGGCTGGTTAAGTGGGACTTTGTCCAGTCTCACTTTTTCTGCCCAGAATAGAAGAAGGTGCCTGTAAGATCACAGGACTATAGATTGGTGCCTGAAAGGAGCCTTAGGGACCGTCAGGTCCAGTCCCTCCACTCCATTTTTCAGATGAGGAAACTGAGACATAGAAATGTTCTGCACCAATTCATGCAGCTAGTAAATGTTTGAATGAGATTTGGATCCAGAGTCCCCAGTCTACGGCCAAACAAAAAATCGGTGCCCTCTCCTTTGGGGAAAGATCAGTATAAGGCTCATTCGAATAAGACTTTCTGGAAGAGATGGAACTTGAAGACAAGCTTCTGTGTCCTGATGAGGGAATGCTGTGATGTGATTGGAATTGTGCTGGTTCTGCAGTCAGGGGGCCTGGGTTGGTATATCACTAGTCTTGCCATGGACTAGCCATGAGCCTTCAGAATGAGTCACTTCCCCTCTAAAGGCCTCAGTTTCTGATTGAATTAAGTGACAGTTGAATTTTCTTCTATCTTTAAATATTACACCACTATGAGCCATGTTCTGCACATAAGAATGCCAGCATGATCAGGAGGTGGCTTTGGTTTGGCGGGCGCCATGCTATAGGAGTCTGGTTGCATCTTCCTGCTGTGTGGGAAGACAGGTGAAATCAACCTGGAACAAGGGAAGCTAGAGTATTGATGAATAAGAAACCATGCTGCTGCTTAAATGAGCAGGGGTTTGATTGAATCAATCATTGATTGATCTTACTTTGCAGAAGGGAAACTGAGGTCCAGAGAGAGAATGACTTACCCAGAGGTCACACGTCTAGTAAATAGCAGAGGCAGAATTAGAACTCAGATCTGCTGACTTTCAATCAAATGCAATTAAGTCCCCTTATAAGGCATCTTTCTTCCCAGTTCAAAACTCACAGTGGAAAGAGCACTGAATGTGGAGTCAAGAGGATCTGGGTTGATTCTATTTCTTATTACTTAGATGACTTCAGGCAGGTACCTTAGCTTCATTTTCCCAGGTTTTCATTCTTCCTCAGTAAAATGAGAAAGTCAGATTAAATGATCTCTCAGGGCCCTTGCAGCCAGAAACCCTATAAGATGACAGGTTCCATAAAAGGAAAATGGCTTTCACAGTGCTCTTGTCATTGACTCATCTAATGGGTTGTGTCCTGTGCTGCTGATAGAAGTATCCTTGAGATGAGGTCACAGAGCAGGTGGTACACGAGATTGAACCCCAGCATTTCAATCTTTCCCTTAACTCCCATTTATCCTGCCTAATATTTCTTATAGGAGGCATTAGTTGGGCTCAGTGGATAGAGTAGATGGTCTTAGAGTCAGGAAGACCTGAATTCAAATCCAGCCTCAGGCACTTACTAGCTGTTTGACCCTGGATAGGTCATTTAACTCTGTTTGCCTTTGGAAAAGGAAATAGCAAATCATTCTAACATTCTAACAGCAAAAACATTCTAACAACTTTGCCAAGAAAATCCCATAGACAGTATGGTTCATGGGATACAACCAAACAACAACAAATGTGTTGTACATGCAGTTATTTGTATGCAATATCTTCCATTAGAATGTGACCTCCTGGAGGACAGGAACCTTGTTTTTGCCTTTCTTTGTATGCCCAATGGAGCAGTGCCCAGCTCATAATAAGCATTTAATAAATTCTCCCAAAGCCCAGGGACTAGGTGGATTGTGGGACTCTTCACCTCTTCCTTACCCTACTGTTCTGGCTCTGGAGAAAAGGTCAAAAGGGATAGAGAAAAGCCCTATCACCTTCTGTCAATCATCTGAACTGGTGGATGTTTAACCAAGGAGGCTGAAGAAGTGGGCTGGTCCCTTTACTAGTATGTATGTCCCAACCTGATAAATCTTGGGAAACACTATACTAAATAGAATTATGTTCGTTCATTAATTCAAAAGATATTTATTTTTATTTAAATTTGTATTGATATCCTTCTCTCTCTCTCTTCCTCTTCCTCTCCCTCCCTCTCTCTCTCATCTCTCTCTCATTCATCTCCCTGGAGATTCATTTTAGGGAAAGGCCCAAACCATCTTATTCTCTGGACTCAGCAATCTTAGCTCCCTATTTATGTGTTCTCTTCCCTCATTAGAGTATAAGCTTCTTGAGGACAGGGACTTCTTTCTTTTCATCCTTTATATCCCTAATGCTTAGTATAGAGCCTACCACATAGTAAGTGTTTAAGATAAACTTTTTGATTGATTAATTTTCCCATATCCCTTTTCTCTGTAAAGAGTCATCTCTTATAACAAAAAAATAAAGAAAAAAGGAGGACAAATCAGCAAGATCAGTCATTTTAGTAGCTTAAAACTGCTCTAAGATTATTGAAATAACCTGCATATGCAAAATTCTACACTGGTGGATCTCTCGCCTCCACAAAGGAGTTGAGACCATATATATATATATATATGTGTGTGTGTGTGTGTGTGTGTGTATGTATATATATGTGTGTGTGTGTGTGTGTGTGTGTGTGTGTGTGTGTGTGTGTGTATGTATGTATATCTGTTTGGGATTTTAGAGATCAACTACAGATTTGTCCGAAAAGAACTGTGATTTGAAGTGAGGTCCTCTGACTCCAAAATTAGGGTTCTTCCCACCGTGCCATAACTAATGTGAGAATGATTAGTCTTTCAGCATTCTATGAAGGGAATGAAGGAGATTTTAGGCTTAGACAATAACCTGAGTAAAGCCACAAGGTGAGGTTAAGGGGGACACTACAAGTTAAGAAGGCAGGGGATTCACTATTTTGGGTGCATAAGAAGGAGGAATATGAGCTAAATTTAGAAAATCAGAGCGACATTCCATTGTGAAGAGCTTGAATTCTATGGAAAAGAATCTGAATTTGACTTGGGAAGCAATAGGGAGCCATGGAAGGTTCTTGAGCAGAAGGACCAATTACAATGCCAAGAATAAGGAAGCTAAGTCTACCTATATCATATAGTTAATCCCCTATTTAGCCAATACGTAAGGCCATTTGGGTACAGGACATAGCCCTCTGACTGTTCTAGCCCCAGTCTTGGCCTTTCACACTACAAATTAAGACTCCTCCCTTCCCTTTAATTACACCGTAGCCAAGTCTTCCAACTCAGCAATTCAAGGTGGCATTGGAGAGGAATAGCTCCCTTTAGCAGAGCTGACAGCTAATTTGTGTAAAGTTTAATTACAGCTAGCATTAATTAACTGGCAAAGTGTTGCAATACCAGAGTAGGGCCATCTGTGCTTAAAAACTGTCTCCCTCCCCCCTCCTCATTTTGGCCCTAATAGTTTGGCTTCCGACAATGGTGACTGTGGTGGGTGTGGAGAAGGCCCCAAAGGGAGAAGGAAGATGTTAAGAAGGAGACTTTCAGTGGAACCAGGCAATAAGTCATAATCACCAAAGTCGGCACAGGAAGAGATCGTTGAGTTCAGCCCCCTTCATTCTATACAGGAGGAAACTGAGGCCCAGGGAGGTCGGTAATAGATTGGTTCAAGGTCATACAGTGAGTGTATGTGACAAAGATGGGAACAACCCCAGGCCTCTGAATTCTCTGGCTCTATCATCTCCTCAGAAATCAGTCCACCTTTTTCTTCCCTTTACCAGCCATAGCTCCCTATTCACTTCTTGTGTATGTGATCTTGTACAAGTCACGTTCCTTCATTTGCAAAAATGAGAATGTTGGGCTAGAATCAGGGGTTCTTAATTCAGACACTCTGCACTAGTCTTTTAGAAGAAAAAACATTGAAAATTATGTCAGTGGAATGGGTTTCCTTGGCAATCTTCCGTATTTTATTTTAGATACTCAGAAATAGAAACATTCCTCTTGTCCTTAGGTTGCACCAGATGGACTGCCAGAGCAGTCTCCAACCCTGAAAAGGTTAAGAAACTCTAGATTAGATGATCTTTATGGGCCCTAAAACTGAAGGTAAACTCTCCCAGGACTAAAGGTATTGAGAATAGCCTCCCAAGAAATTTGATCTCCCCTTACTGCCATGGTCCGGAAACAGAAGGAAGTGTGCAGCAGGGAACAATAATGTAATGGAAATAAAACTTATTTGAATTCTAGAGACCCCCTGGATGTGAGTTCAGACTCTGCTACTCACTAAGTTGGTCTTCTCTCCCCCGCATCATCCCTTTGGTCCACATTGTCCCGGTCTGTAAAGTGGACAACTGGAAAGGTCTCTATGGTCCCTTCCAGTTTTGACATTCCAGGGTGAGATGAGTCTAATAAATGCTTTGTAAACAAATGCTTAATTGCACCAAGGGAACAGACTGTCTGATGAATCCCTGTGGCGATTCCTTTGACAAAATGAAGAATTTGGTTGTGATATGAGTCATGTCCCCTAACAGAGAGGTGGTTTGAAAGAAAGACAGCAGCATGAAGTTGAGAGAACTCAGGAGAACTGAATGGGGATCCTGCCTTTGCTTCAGATTCCCTATATGACCTTGAGCTAGTCCCATCTGCTCTCTTGGCCTTACTTTACCTATCTGTAAAATGGGTGTAATAATTTATACCCTGCCAACCTCCTACGGGTATTGTGAGAGTCAATTCAACAAATATTTTTTAAGCACTTACTATGTGCAACTCGGTGATACAGTGGGCCTGGTATCAGCTTCAGATAATTACTATCTATGTGACCCTATTTGCCTCAGTTTCCTCTTCCATTAAAATGGGCCGGAGAAGGAAATGGCCAACCGCTCCAGTATCTCTGCCAAGAAAACCCCAAATGGGGTCACGAAGATTTGTACATGATTGAAATGACTAGACAACAACACATGCGAAGCCTGTGCTAGACAGGGCCAGGAAAGGTGTGAAAGTTGAGTAATGGGACACATGTCCCATCCCCAGGAGGCTAACTGTCTAGTTGAGAGGTAAAATAAAAAGAAACTCAAAAAACTACATCAAACCAACTTAACTACCATTCACACCGTTATATGATAGGGGAATTAGAGAGATGAAGAACAAAATATTTTGTAAAATCTAAGGAGAGAGGGAGAAGGTCAGAAAAACTTCCTGAAGAGGTGACGCTTTTCTTTTTTAGGAGGTAACATTTCAATTGGGTTTTAAAGGTCAGGTGGAAATTCAACATGTGAAGAGGTTGAAGGAAGGAGGGAAGGCATTCTAGGAATTGTGAAAAGTGAGAGCAAAGTCTCACTTGAGGTCAGTCAGGCAATAAGTATTTATTAAGCATCTATTCTATGGCAGGCACTGTGTTAAGGGCCGAGGATACACAGAGAGTTCTTGCCTTCTAGGAGCTTACTGTCTTATGAGAAAATATTCAAAAAAGGGCAAGTTTTGAGGGAGGGTAGGGACAGAGTTATCATCCAGTGTGGCTAGTGCTTAGAATGTATGGGGGGGGGAAAGAAATAAGAAATAAAGCTAGACAGAGAAGTGATGACAGATTCCCTGTGTCATGTGTCTCTGTCTTAGGAGGTAGGAAGCTTTGAACAATAGGGATCCACAGCAGAATTCTGAGCTGAGGAGCTACATGACCAATATCATGAATAAAGAATGAAATAAGATTTTATCTTATAGTTATTAAATGTTTTTGAAGATAGGAAACTCCTTTGTAGATTGTAAAAACCCTCAATAGACAGTAAAATATCGAGTGGCTCATTATTATAGATTTATTTATTAAGTTAGCTAGTTGAAAGGCAATTGGAGTTAAGTGCCTTGCTCAAGGTCACACAGCTAGGAAGTGTTAAGACCTGATTCTTCCTGATTCCAGGGCTGGTGCTCCATCCACTTCACCATCTACCTGCCTTGGGATTGTAGATTTAAATTGGCAAGGGATCTTGAAGGTCAGAAGATACAACTCCTTTTCACAAATGAGGAAACTGAGGCTCAAAGAAGCTTCCCCAGTGTCACACACAGGAACTCTCTGAGGTGAAATTGGAACTCAGTTTTTCTGATTCCAGTCATAGAAGCACTACCCAGTGCTTCCAGAGCTTAATGGACTGGACAATGCCTTGTGGAGAGAGGTTAAAAACTGCATATCATCAAGGGCTTTGTAAAACAAGCAGCTTTGTAAAGGACCATACACATTTTAATGATGTAGGTTATTAATGCCCCAGTGCCTGGCACACAGTAGGTACTTAATAAATGCTCTTTGAATAATTAATGATGGTGAAGATGATAATGAAGTTCAGGTTTGCACCTACTATTTTTTAAATAGAGTATTACTACTGATTATCCACCTGATTTATTGATTATATGCCCCTCTACAGTGGAAGGAAAGAAACAACCTACTTTGTATCAGGCATTGTGCAAAATACTATCTCATTTAATTTATAAATAATATCTCAATTGATCCAAACAACAACCCTGTGAGGTAGGTACTATTATTATCCCCATTTTCAGCTGAGGAAGTTGAGACAGGCAGAGGTTAAGTGACTAGGATCACCCAGCTAAGCAAATATCTGAAGCTAGATTTGAACTCAACCTTCCCTGACCCTCTTCACATGGCACCTAGCTAACTCCACCCCTCAGGTCTCCGGATTTCATAGTTAGGGCCAAGAGTTTTCTGGGAAGAGTGCATTAAAGGAAGCAAAAAGCATTAGGTTATTTTCGAGGTGGTGACAATTGTGGTACTGTGACTAACAACAGATTTGGAGTTCATAGGTTCCATAACTGGTCGATACTTAGAAATTATCTGGTTCAATTCCCTGATTTGTAGAAGAGGCAACTGAGGCCCCAAGAGAAAAGAGACTTGCTGGAGAGATTAAGGTGCAACCTAAAGGCAGAGAATATCAGAATTGGAAGAGCCCTTAGAACAAAGGATGTCAGAGATAGGATGGCCCTTAAAATAGAGATTGTCAGGGCTGAGAGGGTCCTTGGAACACAAAATGTCAGAGCTGGAAGGGCCCTTAGGACATAAAATGTCAGGGCTGGGAAGGCCCTTAGAATACAGGATGTCAGAGGAGAGAATATTAGACCTAGAAGTAATCTTAGAATATAGAATGTCAGAGGTCAAAGGGCCTTCAAATATAGAGTTGAACAAGGCTTTAGAGATTAAATCATCCATTTCCCTCTCTTGCTTGGACTATTGCAATAGCCCACTAATTGATCCCTTGCCCAGAACTTTTCCTGTCTCCAGCCTATTTTCCGCACAGATGTCAAAATGATTTTCTTAAAGTGCAGATTTGACTATGTTACTACCCCACTCAATAAATCCCAGGGACTCCTTATTGCCTCTAAAATCAAATATCAATCAGTAAGCATTTACTGAGCACCTACTCCCAACCTGGCTCCATCTGACCTTCCTTTTCAACTTATTTTACATTATTCTCCTTCCTGTATTCTACTACCCAGCTTAATTGGTCTCCTTGCTGTTCCTCACACATAATACTCCATTTCCCATTTTCAGACCTTTGCATTTGCCATTCCTCATGCTTGACTCTCTCACACATCCCCCTGCAGAGAGATTTTAGGATCCTTCTTTTTCTTCAGATCTCTACTCAATGATATCTTCTCTATGAAGCCTTTCCTGGTTCTTCAGCTGTGAGTGTATGTTTATATTCTTCATGTATGTCTCATGGCAGTTAGATAGAGCATTGGACCTGAAATCAGGAAGACCCGAGTTCAATCCAGCTGCAAACACTTACTAGCTGTGTGACCCTGGGCAAGCCACTTAATCTCTTAGCCTCAGTTTTCTCATCTACAAAATGGGGGTTAATAATAGCATTTACCTCCTAAGGTTGTTATGAGGATCAAAAGAGATAATCCCTTAGCATAGTCCTTTGTACATAGTAGGTGCTTAATAAATGTGTATTTTCTTTCTTACACAAGAAACTCCTTGAGGGCAGTGGTCATTTCATTTTTGTCTTTGTATCTCTAAGGCCAAACACAGTGCCTAGCACATAGTAGGCATCATTAACATGTTTCTGATTGATTGATAAATGGGAAAATTTCGAGGCAATGACTTGCCCAAAATTAGAAAGTTAGTTAGAGTTAGAATATGATTGTGATTCTCTGGATTTTCAATCCTGGATTTTGTCCCTTTTATTGTGCTGCCTGTAGGCTAGGCTAAAGCCCAACAGCATATGTCAAAATTGTATGTGCCTGTGGATTGGGGGTGGAAGAGAATTCCAGGTAATGCCTGGAGGAGATGTTATTTTGAGGAAAGCTTAGGGAGGAGGCAGAGTATCTACACACACACACACACACACACACACACACACACACACACACACACCCTACCAATTCCATGAGGGTTGGGTCTGTTTATTATGTGGGCTATGATGGCTGGCAGACCTATTTCCCCCAAACACTGGCTTTGTGCCCAGGCTCAGCTCTGCAGCTCCCTGTATGTAATCCTAATGTTTTCTCCTTACAATTGAGCAGACTTTTGCAGGGAAACTCTCCATGAGTGCCCCTTATCCTAACCCCCTATTCCATCCTTTTTCTCCTGATTGGCCTCTTGTCCATTATTCTTCCTCTGTCCCATCTCCTACCCCTCTTCTCTCACCTCAATCCTCTGTTTCTATTCCACTTTTTCCATCCCAGTCCCTTGGCCCATCCTTTCTCCCCTATTCCAATCCCCTATTCCCATCTTCTCTCCTCCCAGCCCCCTATCCCATCCCTCCTCCCATGTCCCAATCCTCAATCCCATCTTCCCCTCTCCCAGTCCCCATCCCATCCCTCCTCCTCTCACCCAACACCCTGTTCCATATTCCCTGTTTTTCAGCCTTCCATCCCATCCCATCTCTCCTCTTCTACCCCAGCTTTCTGTCTCATCCCTCCTCTCTACCTTCTTCCTTACCCCTAATCCTCCTCACCTATTCCATCTCATTTTGCAATTTTTCCTTCTGCCTTCTAGCTGACCTCTCTCCTCCCTATCTCCATAACACACTTTGCTCATGTCCTGCCCTCTCTTCTCCAAATCTTAGCCATTTTTCACTTGCTGAAGACAATAGTGTCCTCTCTTTCTTAAGCCCTTCCCACCCTGGCAGTCCCTACTGCATACAGGGGCCTTTTGATGCCCAGAAGAATAACTAAATGGGCCATAAGGAATTCAGGATTTGGAGCTGGAAAGCACTCTTATGGATCACCTGGTTCTGTCCTTTCATTTTATAGCTAAGGTACCTGAAAACTGGAGTGAAGAAAGGAATTAAAAACTTAAGACCATGGAGCCAGAACTGGTAGGGTTCTCAAAGACCTACTAGTCTAATGTCTTCATTTTATAGTTGGAAAAACTTAGGCACAGAGCAGTCAGATGACATGTATTATACTCACATAGGCAATATGTTAAAGATAGGATTTGCACCCAGTTCTTCTGGCACAAGAGTCATGCTCTTATCACTGCCCTATACCATGTGTAGTGCTACTCTTACCAGAGATGGTCAGGAATTGCTCAGTTATGGCATAACATTTATACCTCTTCTATTTCTAGTTATTACTAATGGTATCATCTCAGAGTATAATTGAGAATCATATATGGAAAGCCAGCCTCTGAACTAAGAAGACAACTTCAAATACAGGCCAAAATATATAGGCTGTATAATCTTGGGCAAGTCACTTATCTAAGTAACTAGCTAAGACTTTTAAGTTACAGACAAGGCTCCTACCTGTACATACGGAGGGAATTTCTTCATACAGGGGCTCCTAATACTAATGAAGTCACAGTCCAGTATTATCCATTGAATCACAAAGAAAGGTACTAAGAGGTTGTCTAGCCATCATTTTACCTAAGTAGTTTGCCTACGTGAACACTTCCAATAATGAAGAAAATCACATTTCCCAAAAGTGATTTCAGCACTGGACAGCTCCACTCATTGGCAAGGTCTCCCTTATTCTGAGCCCAAATCTGCCTCCCTATCTTTTTCACCCATAGGCTCTAGCTTCGTCCTCTGAGGCCAAGAAGAAAAGGGTAGTAGAAGTGGAAGGAGAAGGGAATAAACATTTCTCTAGTGCCTACAATGTTCCAGGCACTGTACTGAGTGCTTTAAAAATATCTTGTTTGATCAGCAACCCTTTAAGGTAGATGCTAACTATTTTTACAGTTGAGAAAACTGAGGCAAACAGATTAAGTGACTTGCTTGAAGTCATACAATTAGTGCATGTTTTGGTCCATGTTTCAACTCAGGTTTTCCTGACTCCACTCTATCCAGTGTTTCACCTAATTGTCTAGAATAGAAAAAAATTTAATCTCTCTTGCATATAGTGATAATACCTGTCCAGGCCCTTTTATCTATATCCATATTTTTTCAACTGCTCCTTATATTACATATTTTAGATTCCCCTACCAATCCTGACTATCCTCTAGACCCTATTTCAACTTATCAGTATACAGATTTAATAAGTGTTCTTTTAATATGTGTATTTTTATAGGTTATCAAAATTAAAAGAATTACATATGTCTACTAGCATTCAGCTGCAAAACTGAGATTTGAACCCAAAACTCTTGAATTTAAATCTTCCTATCAAACTCCACTACCCCATCAGAAAATATGAGGCCTTAATTAAATGTATGTGATTATTAATATTTTAAATATGCCTTCAAAACCACTATCTGTGATCCTATGACCCAGAACCAAGTGCATACACACACACACACACACACACACACAAATGTGCATGCATTGATGCACACATATTGTCACAACTCTCTGTATGCCATAGTGAGTCTTAAACAAATACATATGGGGACCTATGTTGCAGAATGGAACAGGGAAGACTCATTAATTAGCCATCTCCTAGCCAAGCAATGGCTTGCCAGGAAGGTGGGCAGGATCCTGGCAAAAGAGAACATTAATTAAACAAAGGGTCATCAGCAAAAGAAGTGCCTTCAGGAGACATGGCCCTAGAAGAGGTTGCCTGAGCCTGATACAGAATTCAGCTACTGTAGGGAGACAATGGAGCTTGAGTAGTGGGGGTGGGAGAAGAAGGAAAAACTAAAGAGATTGGAAGTGAGGAAGGGTATGGCTACAAGACTAAGTAATATGGGGGAGGAGCTCTGGCTTAGCTGGAAGATAAGAGAGCAGATAAAAAAATTGACCTGTAGCTAGGGAAGTATTTCTGTCCTTTGGGGCAGAAAATATAACCTGAGAAAATTCTCTGTAGGAAGCAGGAAATGCAGAAGGTGAGAGAAGAGTTCATGAGTCCCCAGCATCTCTGTTCTCCAGCCTTCCTCTTTCATCCCTTTAAATCATTCTCTCCAACCTCAGTTTGTCAGGGTTACTGACCCTCTTTGTGCACCCGATTTCTAGTAACAGACACAGACAACAGTGGGATGTTACAGAATGGGCACCAGACCTGAAACCAAAAATGATTAGTTTGAGTCTCAGCTAAAAATCTTTGGGTACCTTACTAAGTCAGTCTCCTTCCTCATCTATAAGATGGGACTAATAATGCTTGGATTGTTTCCCAAAGATGTTGTGGGGGGAAAGTGTTTTGCAGTCTGCAAAGTACGTGTAGAAGTGGGAGCTATTGTTATAATTTGAGCTGTTGTTATAATTATTATAACTCTGTGGTCCTCACTCCAGTATAATTCCTGGACTTTTAATATGCTGCTAGACCTATGGAATCTTGTTCTGCTCTTTAGCCCCAAGGTTGTAAGAGCCCTCCATGCCTGTGTAGGTACTGATCTGTGTGTCCTTGAGAAAATCCCTTCTCAAAGCTGAGTCTCAGTCTTTTCACCTACATAATGGGATTTATGGACTAGCTGGTTTTTTTAAATGTTTCTTCCAATTCTAAATTTTATGAGTCTAGCTTTCCCTGATCTTCAATAACCTTCAGTGCTCCTTGACTTCTGCCTACCTTTTGGCTCTTGACCCTCTGACACTGCTTGACTCTCACAGTTCCGGGATTCTGCCTCATTTCCATTGTAGATCCTAAAACAGCTTCCATGAAAGGAGATTGAATTTGGAGGCAGAAGTCTTGACTTTGAAGGCCAACTCTATCTTGAAATTCCATTGGCACTGGCTCTAGAACTGGAAGGGGAACAGAAAATTCAAGATTTGTGGTCTTCAGCCTTTGATGGTTGAGTAGAGTTCTCCCATTATTTTCCTTCTATCCTGGATAATTGGGACTCTGAGATCTGAAGCCAAGTCCCAAAGATGCCCAAAATAGTAGAATGAGAGCCACAGCAGATAAAAGTATAGGTAAAAGGGTACAGAACATGGAGACAGAGGACCCAAAGTTTGAACCTTTTCTCTTTTATTCATCAGCTGTGTAACCTTGAATTGTCTTTAAGTAGTTGAAGGTCTCTCCTTTGGAAGAGACCTTAGATTTCGCCCCAAAGGGCAGAATTGGAAGCCATGGGGGAAGGAGGAGGAGGAGAGATGCTGCAGAGAGGCGCATTGATCCTGGATATATTAGGTCCCAATGGGAACTGTCCAACATTGGAATGAGTAATGAATTCCTTCTTACTACAGATCTTCAAGCAAAACCTGAATCTGAGATTTAAAATTGGAAAGACCTTAGAGCTTCTTGACCAACTCTCTCATTTTATAGATAAGGGAAATGAAGCCCACAAAGCCCCCCAAAAGACCTGCTCAAGGTCTTTTGCCCCCACTTGGGGTTTAAATCCCACCTTGCAGTTTGAAGCCAGGTCTGATCGAAGCTGTGTTTTTTTCCCCTTTGCACACAGCACACTGTTTGTGTGCCCACTAATTGAGAGATGTAGTAAAGGGAATACTTGCTCAGGTATGGGTTAGACTAGATATCTCTGAGGTCCTGTAAAACTCTGGGATCCTATAAAGTGTCAACTCTGAGCTCCAAATCCCTCCATTGTAAAATGAGGGGCTTACAAAGTGATTTCTTGGTTCTGATATTCTATGCCTTTGAGTCCTTTTTCCTGCCCCAGGCCTTGGTTTCCCTATCTGCACAATTAAGGGGGGGCATTCTAAGTTGTGGCTACAGTGCAATGGAAATGGGGCTTCCTATCCTGGCTTTGAATCCCAGCTTGACCATTCATTTTCTGTGTGACCTTGAGCAGAAAGAATACAATGCTGATCTGAGCCTCAGTTTCCCCATCTGTAAAAGTGAGGGGGCCATAGTAGTGAGGGATCTCTGGATCCTTTCATCTCTCCTTCCTGTGAGCCTCTGCTATGGAGAGGGCAGGTGGGGATGAGGTCTGTGCTGGGGAGATGATGTAAGGCCCGCAGTGTTCAGTTTTTCTCTCTCTAATGCGCAGGGGGGAGAAGGTTCCTGAGCCTGCTTCTCCAAGGAGGAGCGACTCTGCTGGAAGCAGCTGATTAAATGGGCCGAGGTACCCGGCGCCTGACCCTGCGGGAGCACCCGGCCAATAGAGATAAAAGGCTTTTTAGAGGATTGATTCCGTATTGTTTTTGAATGCTTTCCCGGCACCTCGGGAATGCCAGGTCACTCGTCAATGCCAGGGCTAGGGAAGAGAGCCAAAGGAATAAGAGGCAAAGGCCGATGGGGGTGGGGAAGGGTTTCCAGGCCTAGCTAGGCCCACCCAGAGCCCCTCCTCACTCTTCTTACTCTTAGCTCAGCTGATTTGACAAAGGGGTTAGGATTGTAGCCCAGGAAAGCCTGGCCCCCACAATTTGTGCCTAGCGTGACATTTGATGGTAGCAAAAGCACTGGAATCCTGTCCTTGCTTGGTGACCTTAGGAGAGTCATTGACCATCTCTGAACCTCAATTTCCTCAGCTATCAATGGAGAGTATAATTCTTTCCCTGTCTCCCTCATAGTGGGTAGGTGGGGAGGGGCAGATTGGGAAATAATTGCTTTGCAAGCTTCACAGTAAGATAAAATGAAGAACCATTCTCAAAGCAGAGAAAATGTAAAGTGTGGGACATTTTACTCTTAACATAGCTCCTCTGAGGCCATCAGTTCTCCCTGATTGACCCAAGGGAGTTACCAGAAGAGCAGATCACTGTGGGGGCACAATCTCAGAGCCAATGAGTAGAAGTGTTAATAGTAATTTCCATTTTCTATCATTTGAAAAGCTGCAAAAAGCTTTTTTTCACAGCCACCCTGAGAAGGAGATGATACAATTTTCATCATTAATATTTATAGCTATAATATTATTCATATTATTGTCATTATTTAGATCACTTATTCATTCAACAAGTATGTATTAGGTGCCTAATACTGCCCTAAAAGACATGATGGAAAACACCCTTGCTCTCTTGGAGCTAATATTCTACAGGGGAAGCTTATGCTTCATTAAGGAGCATCTTGGGTCAGTGGAAAATGTACCAATTTGGAGTTTAAAGGACCTATATTCAAGTCCCACCTCTGACACTAATCATGTGATATTAGGTTAAGTTCCTTACCTTCCTTGAATCTCAGTCTCTTCTTCTGTTAAATGAGGGACTTTGATTAGATAGCCTCTGAACATCTATGATTTAGTTTTGTAATTGGGAAGGAGATGAGATTTATTTTGCTTGGTCCCAGAGCACTGGGTAGGAGTTGAGTCACATAGATTGGGGCTCACTGTCAGGAAAAGCTTCCTAACAAGGAGAGCTACATGTGAAAGAGAATAGATGGCCTTGGGAAGGACTCCTAGAAGTTTTAGGATAGCCACTGTGCCAGAACTATTGGCTCTAAGCAGCTAGATAGAGTTAGTGAATAGAGTGCTGGATTTGGAGGCAGGAAATCTGCCTCAGACTCTTACTAGCTGTGTGGTTTTGGGAAAAAAAATTATTTTATCTCTGTGCCTCAGTTTCCTTATCTGTAAAATAAAATAATAATAATGCCCACTTCCCAGAGTTATTGTGAGGATAAAATGACTTCAATATTTAAATATTAAATAAAAATTGCTTTGTAAAGCTTAAAGCGCCATGAAAGCTAGCTATTGTCATGGTACTGCTGTTGCTGTTGCAATTGTGGAGAGAATCTATGCTCCCAGATGCCCTCTGTGTTTTTTCCAGCTCTAATATTCTGTGATTCTCTGACTGACAAGCATCAACTCAGGAGGATGCTTTTTCCTGGCTCAAGGCCTTTTACTTTTCAGTTCCCTTCTCTAGTACCACCTGCCCCTCTTTCCACCCCTTCTTGTCTCACTATCCACCCTGGTCATGTCTGACATAGAGACCACCAGACCAAGCTGGGCTCCCTGAAGGTCTAAACTAGAATCAATGTCTAGACCATTTTAATGCCATAGACACTGAACACCTGCTCCAATTAAGAGTTGTTGACTTCTCAGGGTGACTGGGACGCCTGCTGTGAGCCCCCTGCTGCTTTTTCTAAGGAATGGATTCGTTCTAATTCTCTGCCCATTCAGGTACTGACACCCCTGTGGACTCCCCCAGGAGTCCTAGACCTGGCCTCGAAAGCCAGATTGTGTGGATGGCCATATTTCACCTGGAGAGGAGCTCATCACAAAAGGGAAAAAGGCCCCAATATGTAGTAGCCATCAGAACTGGAAGGGACATTGACTCACTTATTCTAAGGCTCAGAATGACTTAAAATTATATCAGTTGCTCAAGATTCCACAGCTAGAACGTTACAGAGCTGAGATTTGAACCCAGATCCTCTAAATCCATTGCAATAATGTTGTGCCACACTATGATAATCTAAAATTTTGGGGTTGGGGGAAGGACTGGCTTGTCTTCCAGCAGTTTACCTTTATTATGGCTCCATCCCTTCCTCATATCTAACTCCCTTCTTCCTGCCCTCTTTCTAGAAATAACCTAAAACTTCTGTACCATGTTCAGAAAGCATCTTTATTTGAAGTTTGCATAGTCAGGATCTTACCAGTCAATTTGAGGGAAACTGACTTCCCCTCTCCTTCAACCCCACTTTCCCATAAAACCAATGGATTCCACCTGTGTTGAAGAGGATACCATTACCCATATCTTCTAGGATGAATTAGAGAGAGGTCTTATCACTGGCTGTGCAGGTCTCTCCAAGGGAATCAGGTCGCTCTTGAACCCACTCCATGCCCTTTCCTTCCCCTTCCACAGCTGCAATATCATCATCTTGGGCTTCCCAAGGTTTCTCTGGTTATCCTGCTCTTAGCTCCCACCTCTGCAGAGTTCACGTTCATCCTTACTTGTATGAGTTAAAACTCACACAAGTTAAAGGCCTATTGCTGTAATTATTACTGGAATCAGATTCTTTTGTGAAAGCTTCCCCCAAGTCCTCTAACTGCAGAAAGAGACTGGGTGGGATACACACTGCCTATTAAAATTATGCTCTCTCTGAGTGTTCCCACCTATGCCATTATGCTTGCCTCAGCCACCATATTATTTTGCTCAAACATGCTCAGAATATGATCCTCAGGATATTTTCTTTGGAAAAAGTCTAGAATCTTTATGCTAGTTTTTAAGGCCCTAATCTCTCACTCTCTGTCTCCCTCCCTCTGTTTTTCTTCCTCTCTCTGTGTGCCTCTCTGTCTCTCCATCTGTATTTCCCTCCCTGTCTCTGTCTCTCTCTTTCTACCTCTCTCTCTCTCTCTCTCTCTCTCTCTCTCTCTCTCTCTCTCTCTCTCTCTCTTCTTCTTCTTCTTCTTCTTCTTCTTCTTCTTCTTCTTCTCTGTCTTTTTCTGTTTCTCTGTCTTCTCTCTGTTTCTCCTTCTCTCTGTCTCTATCTATCTCTCTGCTTGTCTGTCTGTCTCTTTGTGTGTATCTATCTAATTCACTCTCTTTCTTTCTACCGCTCTTTCTTTGTCCTCTTTCTCTCTCTCTTGACTTAACTTCTTTTTATTCCTCAGGGAAGTTGGGGACTGGGAGGTCCTGTCCCAAGACAATTTCATAGTTTTATTAGATATTAATAATGCAATAGCTCATATGCATACAGGAAATCTGGGCTAATGGAAAGAGTGTTGGATTTAGAGGCAGCTGAATGGTGCAGTGGCTAGAACACCAGCTTAGTCAGGAAGATCTGAATTCACAACTGGTCAGTCAATAAACATTTATGAGTCACCTAGTATGTGCCATGCTAAACCTTGGGTATATATAATATGAAAAGGAAAGACAGTTTGTGCCCTTAAGGAGTTTACAATCTATTGGGGTAAGAAGATACAAAAATGATGAGAAGTGAAGGGATGTCAGGGAAAGGTAAGGTGTCTGACAAAGGGGAAAGGGGATGATGGAGAAGCCCAGAGATGTGTAGCAGGGTGGGAAATTACTTTAGACATTTTCTAATAGTGTGATCCTGGGCAAGTCACTTAACCTCTGCCTGCCTTAATTTCTCCATTTGTAAAATGAGAATAATAATATCGCCTACCTCTGTTATTATGAGGATAAAGTGATATAATATTTGTAAAGTTCTTTGCAAATCTTAAAAGTGCTACATAGATGCTTGTTATGTAGAATTTTAGGGCCAGAGAACCTTAGTTTGAATCCTGGTTCTGCTCTTTTAGGCTGCTAGGTGGTGTCATAGTGCACAGAGTGCCAAGCCTAATCCAGAAGATTCATCTTCCTGAGTTCAAATCCAGCCTCAGACACTTATTAGCTGTGTGACTCTGGGCAAGTCACTTTCTTTGCCTCAGTTTCCTCATTTGTAAAATGAGTTATAATGGTAAATGGCAAATCACTCCAGTGTCTTTGCCAAGAACATCCCAAATGGAGTCAGCAATGACTGAAAAACGACTGAACAACAATCTATTCTTTACCATCAGTATGGCCTTGGGAAAGTCAAATTATAATGATTATTTATAGAGAGCTTTAAGGTTTTTGAGTCTTCTTTCTGGGTCTAAGCTTCAACTTTTGACAGACCATGGGTTGGGACTAACTGGCCTTTAAGGTCCTTTCCAGTTAGAAATCACCTCACTTTTGACAGTTCACATTGTTTTTCTCATACCTATCCTATTGATCTTTTGACAAATGAGAAAAATAAAGCCAAGAGAATGAAAGTGACAAGACTAAGATCATGCGGCTTTCCTATGTCCTAAAGCAGAGCTCTTTTCCACACTCTGACTGAACCACCATCTTTCCTTTACCCTGTTTATTCTTTCTCTTGTGGAGGGAGGAAGGGAAGGCAGGAGACTGAATCTTCCTGAGACCCTTCTTCCTTTTTCACAAAAGATCAGAGTTGGAAAACATCTAAGAATAAGAATTCTTAACTTTATGTTATTGTGTCATTGTTATTGTGTTAACTTTGCTATTGTTTTATTATTCACCATTAGTCTGGTGAAACCTAGGGACCCCTTCTCAAAAGCATGAGCTTAGATTGTAATATAAATTAGAGAGTATTACAAAGGAAACAAGCTATGCTGGTTATCAAAATAACCATTTAAAAAACCATCTTCATGCAATGCAGGTTAGGAACTCCTGCCTCAGATGTCATATAGTCCAACTTCTTCATTTTACTTGAACCCTAGAAAAGTGAGGGGATTAGCCAAAGGTCACCCAGCCTTCCAAGTTGAACAGTCTGTATTAATGCTCCAAAATTTGGGTGGGCACGATCATTTTAAAGTTTCTCCTGTCTCTTGCCACCCACTTCTTCCTTCCCCAACCCTCTTTCCCATTGGACCAGAGAGGGGAGGAAATTATCCTAAAAACCCAGTCCTCTCCCAGGCTTGAAGTAGGGCCTGGATGAGGCTTCTTAATCTGCCTCTAAGTGGCCTGGGGTTGATCAGAAAGGATGTGGCTTCAGGAAAGAGCCTTCCTCCCTTTAATGAAGCTGTTCCCTAAAGCCCTATGCAGCCAGAACCACCACGGCCTCCAGTCTCCCCTCTCTTAATAACCTCGTCTGGAGAGGCTCTTTGACTCTCTTGTTGGGTCCTGCCCAGCCCTGAATCCCTTCACCCGCTAAATGCTGTAAATAGAGATGGGCAGGAATTAATGGTACCCATCAAAAGCTGCCTAATTTGTTGTGATGAGGGCAAATTTTGCTTCTGCAGCAGAATTTCTGTGTATTAGGGACAGCCCCTTGGAGAACTGGATTGCCTTGAAACTTTGCCAACCCACAGAAATTTCTCTCAGCCTGGTCCTCCATGATAGCAAGAGAAAAGATAAAGCAATAGGATTTCAGAGAATTAGACATAAAAGGTCCCCAAGATGTCATCTTGTCCATCCCCCTACCTCCAGAGAGGGCAAATGACTTGCTGAAGTCATATAGCAAGCCCAACTAAGAATAACTAAGGTATCCCAGATTCCAGGCTGGTATGCTTTCTTTTTTGTACTATAAACAGATTTTCAATTCAATTCAACATATATTTCTTTTTTAAAAATTATTTATTTATTTATTTTTGCTGAGGCAATGGGGTTAAGTGACTTGCCCAGAGTCACACAGCTAGGAAGTGTTAAGTGTCTGAGACCAGATTTGAACTCAGATCCTCCTGACTTCAGGGCTGGTGCTCTATCCACTGTGCCACCTTCATGCCCCTCAACATATATTTCTAAAGTATTTTCTGTGCTTGACACTGGAAGAAATGGAGTGATGAAAAGTACCACAGTACCAATCCTCAGGTATTGCCAAGTATGACAAATCAAAGATCTAGCATAAAAGAACTGAACAGAACCTTGGAGATTCAATTCAACAAATGCTTATCCGGCTCCTGTTATGGGGCAAGACTTGCTAGGCACAAGGGGTAGGGGGTGGGAAACACAAAAATAAAACAAAAGCAGCCTCTCTCCTTAAGGTGGATCAAAGATTTAGAGTTGGCAGGGGCCTCAGAGATCTTTGAGTTCAACCCTGATCATTTTAAGAGGAGTAGTTATGTGACTTGCCCAAGGTCTCATAGCAAATTAGCTGCAGAGCCAGAATATGAATCTGTGGCCCCTTTGATCCACCCCACCTTCCATAATCCAATGCTTTTTCTACCACCAGCATATAAAAAGAGCCAGACAAAAATTGTCCTGAGAGAGAGAATCTCTTTGAGCTGGGTAGGATCAGTGTAGTCTTCATGGAGGAAGGGATGCCTGAGCTGAGGTTGGCCAGAAGGGGTCAATTAGCAGAGAAGATGAGGGAGTCTTTTTTCTCAGCATACAGAATTCTGGGCAGAGAGAGATCAGGGCCTACTGGGGCTGTAACCAACACTCATTTTCAAGCCTCTGAACTTGATGTGCCAGGCACTGGGCTGGGCACTGAGGTTATAGAAACAGAAGCAAAGTAGTTTTGGAGCAGAATCTATTCTGTTTCAGCTGAAGTTAAAAAAAAAACAGGGGTAGCAGTCCTAATCTGAGACAAAGCAAAAGCAGAACTAAATCTAATTAAAAGAGATAAGGAAGACATGTGCAAAAATGTTGTAGCAGCCATTTTTAAAGTGGCAAGGAACTGGAAACTGAGTGGATGCCCATCAGCTGGGGAATGGCTGAATAAATTATGGTATATGAATATTATGGAATATTATTGTTCTGTGAGAAACGACCAGCAGGACGATTTCAGAGAGGCCTGGAGAGACTTGCATGAACTGATGCTGAAGGAAGTGAGCAGAACTGGGAGAACATTGTGCATTGCAACCGCAAGATTATACAATGATCAATTGTGATGGACGTGGCTCTTTTCAATAAGGTGATTCAGGCCAATTCCAATAGAGCCATCCACATCCAGAGAGAGGACTATGGGGACTGAATGTGGATCACAACATAGTATTTTCACCTTTTTTGTTTGTTTTCTTTCTCATTTTTTTTCCTTTTTGATCTGATTTTTCCTGTGTAGCATGATAAATGTGAAAATATGTAGAGAAGAAATGCACATGTTTAACCTGTATTGGATTACTTGCTATGTAAGGAAGAAGGTAGGGGGAAAAGAGGGAGAAAAAATTTGGAATGCAAGGTTTTGCAAGGGAAGTATTCTGTGCTGCATCAAAGGTAACAGAAAGCAAAAGTTGGGACCTAGGACTGACACTCACTAACTCTGATCATCTCTGCCATTCTGGCTGATTCTAATCTCTAAGGATCTGAATGTCTTGATTTCTGATCCTGCAAGGCTTAGAACATAGAATTCAAGAGCTGAAAGTGTTCTCAAAAACTGTCTAATAACCCTTCCCAATGTGCTAGATGAGTAAACTATAACAGATCTTTCATGGGAGTGGTAGTCCGTTTAACACAGTCCTTGTGAAGACTAAAGACACAGAACCAGAAGAACAATTTATATAACTATGTATATGGATAGATGCAACAATGTAAATGAATAAACAAAAAAATCAAACTAATCTCAAACCTGAATATTTTGAAAATATAGGGCAGCTGTAGTGCAGTAGATAGAGCTTCAGTCATAGTCAGGAGAACCTGAATTCAAATCTGTATTCAGATACTAGCTGTGTGACCCTGAGCAAGAGGGAAGGAAGGAAGGAAGGAAGGAAGGAAGGAAGGAAGGAAGGAAGGA
>JAJPUD010004987.1:0-13040 GCA_023553655.1 Myrmecobius fasciatus | reverse complement strand
GAAGGAAGGAAGGAAGGAAGGAAGGAAGGAAGGAAGGAAGGAAGGAAATATGATGACCAAGAAGAAGAATAAGTGCATTTCCTTCCCTCCTTTGCAGAAATGGCAATTGGGACTGTGCATCAATTGTTAGATTTGGAGAATTGGATGTTTGAGCCATTTTTTCTCTCTTTTATTCTTTGTTATAAAATATGTTTTGCTGGGGAGGGGAGAGATATATATTTGGAAATAAAAGTAATAAAAACAAAACAAAAAATAAAAAATATCATTTTAAGGCATGGTTAATGCCAAAATGAGTCATTTAGAGTAATTACATAAACTGAGCTTAATATGAATCAACAGTGAGACATGGCAGCCCCAAAGCTTTCTTGATGGCTACACTGCAATAACAGATGCAGAGTATCCAGAAAGGTGGAGCTGAAAATCACCAACCTTGTCTTCTGGCTTCATCAGTTTATGTCTAGAATATGGTGTCCCATTCCAGATGCCACATTTTAGGAAGAATATTGACAAAGTACAGTCCGTTAGAGGTAGAGTGGCTGGGAGTGGTGAAGACTACAAATGAAGGAACTGGGAATGGTTAGCCTGGAGAATACAAGACTTAGGGGAAGATGTGTTTTGAAGTATCATACACATTAAGATTTATTCTGTTTGGTCCCAGTGACAATGAGTGGAAGGATCTTTACAAGATCCTTGTAAAGAAAATCTCCCTACCATTGGATTTTGCAAAAGTGAAATATGATGCCTGAGGTAACAAGTTGTGAGTTCATCAAGTCTTGGAGTCTTCAAGTAGGCTTCAAGTAAAACTCACTGCCCCTTCCTAGAGGGTCATGAAGAGAACTTCTGGTCAGATAATAGTTGAATGGTTCTTTCCAGGTCTGAGATACTACGATTGTGAAAACGAGGTCCGGAGATGTCAGGTGGCTTGCCCGGAGTCACACAGCAAAGTCACATACAGGTGCACACATACACACTTGTTGTTCCTGAAGAGGACTAGGACATCAGGGAAGTGATACCATGACATGCAGGTAAATTGGATTTAAGGGAGGGAGAGCTGTGCAAGGTCACCTGCCTCCAGAGTCATCTGGGTCCAAGGGCAAGATATAGGTCAGGATGACTGGAGATAGCCCTGGATGCAGTGGGAGACCTGGGCCTTTTTAAGCTAAGGTCTTCAACAGGTCTCAGTTTAACTGAGGCCTGCAACCATTCAGGTTAAGAATAGGTAGCAACTGAGGCAAAGAATCTCCTCTTTAGGCTAGTCAAAACAAAACAAAATATAATCTAATAAGTAAATATGGAGGGGACGATTTCTGAAACCTCCCAAGATATCTTGGGGTTTACCGGCACACACACACACACACACACACATACACACACACACACACACAGTGATGGAGGTAGGCCCCAAACTCAGGTCTGCTGCCTCCCTAGGCCCAGTTCCTTCTCTGTATCCCCTTACACCACAGGCCTCATTATCTGTTCTAATGGTCAATTTGGAAAACTGGTCGCTTAAGGAAAGATGGTGAAAAGGGAGTGGGGAAAGAATGGGAGAAAAAAATGAGGGGATATGTGTGAAAGAATCAGACAGGATAGGAAAAGGTAGGCAACAAAGTGAGGGGATGAAATCAAAGAGAGAAAAAAGAAAGGAAAATGAAAAAAATTGGAGAAAGTATAATGATAACCAGAGATTGAGGGGGAAGGACAGTGAGAAAGAGAGGTCCATAGAAAATTCAGTGAACTCTTCTGAAACCTCTTAAATCAGTCCAGTCCAGGAATCGCTCCCTCCATCATCCAGCCTCAACCACCTTCAGTGACAGGGAGCTCACTCCTCTCACATCAATCAATTCCATTCTAAGAGCCAGAAAGAATATTATACATCAGTGCTCCCATAACATAGATGGGAAGAGACCCATAAAGAAGAAGTGATTTTAGAGGGCCATTAAGGTAGATTTAGGGCTAGAAGAGGCGACAGAGGCCACTAATTTCGTCTCCCCTATTTTACAAGGGAAAAAAATTTAGACACAAAGAGATTAAGTGACTTACATTTGCCCAATAGCCTAGAACTTTGGGAGGTTGTCAAGAGGTGCCAGAGAGGAAGGAACCAGTCCCAGTTTTTCTAGCTCCCAGTTCAGGTCTTTTTTTCATTACTCTGTTCCTGAAGGAGAAGGAATGGAAATGAATCCGCAGATAATTTGTAAAAGCAGTGCTCTCACAATAATAAATACAATAGCTGCATTAATTAATCTCCTTTGTGCAGAGCACACAGTTCCATTTTGTAAGTGGAAGAGATTTAAATTTTAGATGAGATAAAATCTCACTGGAAGGTGTTAGGGCATAGTACCTGGAGCATTGCACTTGTAGTCAAGAACTGCTGTTTTTCAATTGTATCCAACTCTTTGTGACCCCTGGAACCATATATGTTGTCCGTGGGGTTTTCTTGGCAAAGATACTTCAGTGGTTTACCATTTTCTTCTCCAATGAATTAAGGCAAACAGAGATAAGTGACTTGCTCGAGGTCACACAGTTAATGTCTGAGGCCAGATTCAAACTCAGGTTTTCCTGAATGGTCCAGGGCTGCTCTATACATTGATTCTCTTCACTGTTCCCAGAGTCAAGAATAATTAGGTTCACATGCCATTTTAGGCATTTCTTAGTTGTGTGACCCTAGGAAGTGATCTAACTTCTTTGTGATTCAGTTTTCTCATCCATAAAGTGAGCAGTGAGACTCAATGACTTTTAAGGTCTCTTTTTTATTTTTGAAAAATTATTTTTAATACACATTGCTTTATGAATCATGTTGGGAGAGAAAAATCAGAGCAAAAGGGAAAAACCATGGGAGAGATTAAAAAAAACCAGAAAAAAGAAGTGAACATAGCATGTGTTGATTTACATTCAGTCTCCTTAGTTTTTTTTCTGGATGCACATGGCATTTTCTGTTCAAAATCTATTGAGATTGCTTTGAGAAAAAGTTGTCAAACTGTGCATACCCTTTGACCCAGCAGTGTGTCTACTGGGCTTATATCCCAAAGAGAACTTAAAGCAGGGAAAGGGCTCCACATGTGCAAAAATGTTTGTGGCGGCCCTTTTTCTAGTGGCAAGAAACTGGAAACTGAATGTATGCCCATCAGTTGGAGAATGGCTGAATAAACTCTAGTATATGAATGTCATGGAATATTATTATTCTGTAAGAAACGACCAGCAGGACAATTTCAGAGAGGCCTGGAGAGACTTGCATGAGCTGATGCTACACGGCAACAAGACTATACAATGATCAATTCTGATGGACGTGGCTATCTTCAACAATGAGATGTTTCAAACCAGTTCCAATTGTTCAGTGATTAAGAAAGCCATATACACCCAGGGAGAGGCCTGTGGGAACTGAATGTGGACCACAGCATAGCATTTTCATGCTTTCTGTTGATGCTTGCTTTCATTTTGTTTTCCTTCTCAGGTTTTTT
This sequence comes from Myrmecobius fasciatus, assembly GCA_023553655.1. NCBI lineage: Eukaryota > Metazoa > Chordata > Mammalia > Dasyuromorphia > Myrmecobiidae > Myrmecobius > Myrmecobius fasciatus. The sequence continues at coordinate 9,585 of JAJPUD010004987.1, read as the reverse complement.
TTTTCTTACTAGATCCCATTTTTCTTGTGCAGTAAGATAACTGTATAAATTTGTATACATATGTTCGATTTATCATATATTTTAACAGAATTAACATGTATTAGAATACCTGCCATTTAGGGGAGGGGGTGGGGGGAAGGAGGGAAAAATTTGGAACAGAAAGTTTTGCAAGGGTCAATGATGAAAAATTACCCATGCACATGTTTTGCAAATAAAAAGCTTTAATTTAAAAAAAGAGATTGCTTTGAGAAGAACCAAGTCTTTCATAGTAGATTATTGCACATTCTTGCTGTTATTACATACAATATATTCCTGGTTCTGTTTGTTTCACTCAGTATCAGTTCATGTAAATCTTTCCAGGCCTTTCTAAAATCAGCTTATCATTTCTTATAGAACAATAACATTCCAAGGCCACAACTTGTTCAATCATCCCCCAATCGATGATCATCTATTCATTTTCCAATTCTTTGTTATCTAAGGTCTCTTTTAGCTCTATGATTCTTTGATTGTATGATTCCCTGACTTCAAAGTGCTTATAGTTCAGTCAGAGGATTAAAAAATACAGTAACTTTAATACTCACATTTACATCAGATGGATACAAAGTGTTTTGTGAGGTTTGAGAAGGACTGAGTTGATCAAATAAGGCCTCCTAGTGGAGGGTAGAAGTTGAATTGTATTTTAAGAGGGCTCTAGAAATTCAATAGCAAGAGAGAAGGGGAGAGTATTCTAGGCATAGAAAATACCCTGAGCAAAAAAAATGGTGTAGGTGGGAGAATATAGGGCAGTTACCAAGGGGAGAAAGGTACTCCCACAGAGTTGGTTTTGCCAAAAGCAACTGGAGTATACTGAAATAAAGCTAGAAAGATGGGGGTGCTGGTAGATCGGGGAGCCTATTGAACATCAGACAGATGAGTTAGAACTTCAGTTACTAAAGAACCATTCAAGATTTTTGAGCTCTAAATGTAACCATCTCCATCTAATGTCATCATCATTGCTAGCATATATATATACATATATACATACATATATATAAAGATATATGTATACATACTATATATAAAGATATATATATACATACATATATATAAAGATATATGTATATACATATACACACATACATACACATACACATATTACATATATGTAACACTTTAGGGGTTGAGAAGCCAAATATTATTTCACTGGATCCTCACAATAACCCTGGGAAGTAGGTGCCATTATTATTCCCACTTTACAAATGAGAAAACTGAGGCAGGTGGGTTAAGTTACTTGCCCAGGGTCACATGGTTGGTGGCTGAAATGGGATTTGAACTCAGTTCTTCCTGACTCCAGGTCCAGTGCTCTTCACTGTGTCACTTAACCATTATGGAAAAGACATTGGAGGAAAGAAAGAAGGTTGGCAGTAAAGTGTGCCAGGAGCTACAAGGTAAAAAAAAAAGGGGGGGGAATTTGAAGGAGCTAGGGCAGAATCTCAACTCTGCTGTGCTCTCGGGCAAATTCCTAGCACTAGCTCTATGAGTCTATAATCTCAGTTCATGCAAGTTTGGCAGGCTGGTAGTTGGGAATATAGAAGGTGATTAGAGATGGAACTGATATGATTTGGCAACTAGTATAGGACAGGAGCAGAATCAAAAATAACAGTAAGATTATAAACATGGGAAAAGGGGTAAAGAGTGAAGTCAGACAAGGAGGAAAGTTGGAAGGAAGATCAGAGAGAAAATAAACTCAGTATTGGACATGTTCACTTGTGGGCACCATTTGGATGTCCATATAGGGATTGGAAGTGTGGGTTTGGCAGTCCAGGGGAGGGCAGGATTAGAAATATAGATACAGAGTACTCTGCTTGAGATAGTAATTGAAGATATGGGAATGGATAAGATTGCCAAGAGAGAGAGTTTATAACAAGAAGACCCTTGGGAAAGTACCATATTAAGGTGTCAGGGAAAGAATCCCAGTTACTCAGACTTGGAAGGGACTCCAAGAGGCATCCAATCCCATTGGTAGGTGAAGGAAAGAGGAGGAGAAGGGGAAGGAAACAGGCATTTATTAAGTGCCTACTGTATGCTAGACACTATACTAAACACTTTACAAAAACCATCTCCTTTACAACATATTTAACAGATCATCAAACTCTTGCCTGTAGCCCTCCAGTGAAGAGGCAGCTCATTCCCCTTCTGGGTAAATCTAATTACCCCAAAATGTCCATAATTCAAGTCAAATTTTGGTTCCCTCCAATTTCCCCCATTACTCCTAGTTCTTTCTTTTGGGATCAAGCAGAACAAGTCAATTCCTTCTGTGTTATAGTCTTTCAAGCATTTAAAGACAGTTAGCATGTCTTCTCTTCTCTAAGCTAAATACCCCACATTTCTTCAACTAGACCTCATATGACCTGGACTCAAAGCCCTTTGCAATCATGGTTGCCCTCCTTTGGATTTGTTATTGTTGTATTGTTCAGTAGCTTTAGTTCTGCCCAACTCTTTTTGACCTCATTTGGAGTTTTCTTGGCAAAAATACTGGAATGATTTGTCATTTCCTTCTATAGCTCATTTGACAGTTGTGGAAACTGAGGCAAACAAGGTGGTCACACAGTTGGTAAGTGTCTAAGGCCAAATTTGAACTCATGAAAATTCCATCTAGTTGCTCTATTTACTGTGCCACCTCACTGCAGAAAGGAATGAGAGTTCAGATAGCTCTAGATGGTTGGGAGGTGCAATGGTAAGAGCACTGAACTCAGACCTAAGCTGGAATCTCAGCTCTCATGCTTACAAGTTCAGAGATCCAAGACAAAGCTGTCTAATATTTCTGCCTCTCACTTTCATCAGCTATAAAATGGAAATAGCGACAGTACCAAAATCTATCTTCCAGGTTTCTTTGTGTTGTGCACAGCTATCAGCTGTAAAAGGCTCAAGCAGCTCAGAAAAGGGGTAAAGCCCACCCCTGCTGTGTTAGTTCCCTGCTGAGGGCTGGGTGCCCTGAGCTGTGATAGCTAGAGAGACGCTGGATTGGCAGAGAGATGCTTCTGGGATGAGCAAAGGGAGGAAAAGAGGCCCATCTGGGGTTGGGAGGACTGTGGGAACCCTCTCTTTCTCCCTCCTCCCTTATCCCCCTTCCCACCCTCCACTGTAGCCTTGGGGCCAAGGCTGGAATTAGGTAGGATTAGAGTCTGAAACTATTGTTGGCTTGTTCCTTCTGGTAGGTCCCAAGGAGAATCCCAGAATTATAATTAGCTATCAGATAAACAGACTTAATGGAAAGGGGCTGCAGAGCTAATGGGCTCCACAAACATTCAGCTGGTGCTTGGGGAGACCTGAGATTTGCTAGACTCAAAAAAAGAGGGTAGGGAACACAGGCGCCCCGATGGATGGGGCAGCTGGGGCAACCACACCAGGCAAAGTGGCTGGATTTAGGGGCCTAGCAGAGAACCAGGGAGCATCAGAGCAATGTGGAACCTTAGAAGGCAGTGTCAAAGCTGAGAATGTCAGAACTGGGAGAGACCTTAGAGATGTCTGAGTTGAGGGGGATTTTAGGGCATACAATGTCAAAACTGGGAGGATCCTTAAGGCACAAAAGGTCAGAGCTGTGATGAGCTTAAAATATAGACTATCAAAGCTAGGAGAGCCCTTAGAACACAATGTCAGAACTAGGAGGGGCCTTAGAACATGGAAGGTTAGAACAGAGATAAGCTTAGAACACTGAATCTCAGAACTAGGAAGGCTCTTAGAACACAGGTGTCAGGGCTGGGTGGGCCCTTAGGACCCAGGAGGTCAGAGCTGGGAGGGCCCTTAGAACATAAGATGTCAGGGTTGGGAGAACCCTTAAGAATGTAGGGTGTCAAGGTTGGAAGGGTCCTTAGAACACAAAGTGTAAGAGCTGGGAGGGCCCTTAGAACATGGGGTTTCAGGGCTGGGAAGGCCCTTAGAACACAGGATGTCAGGGCTGGGAGGTCTCTTAGAACACAGGGTATCAGAATTGGGAAGAGGAGCCTTAGATTGAGGAATGGAGTCTAGTCTACCTTCCTCATTTTATTTATATATGGGGAAACTGAGGTCCAGATTTGGGAGTTAACTTGGAGGTCACAAGTAATGCTAATGAACATTAACAGAGTCAAGAGTAGAACTAGGCCTTCTGACTGCCAGCCAGAGATCTGCCAACCTATTGCTAAGTCCCTACATCAGAGCTGTTCCTTGGCTAAGGCCATTGTGTCTCCACAAGGCCCCAGAGAACGCAAATGTATTCCTTGAGCATGAAAAGACCTAACAGAGTTGGCTTTGGATGGCACTGAGAATGCCTCTGTTGTGGTTCAAGTGGTGAAGCCCCCTCCCCATCAGGATTAACCTCAGAGGCAGCAGACTCAGAGCCAAGCTTCTGCCAGTCTTGCTTTCTGCCCTTAAAAAGCTGTGTGACCTTGTCCTCCTGTCAGCCTCAGTTTTCCTACCTGTGAAATAAGGGAGCTGGCTCCTAGCATCTCCAAGTTAGAAAGGATCATTTTGTCACTAGTCACAACCTGTACATTAGCTTATAAGGTACTTATAATAGTCCCCTTGATGACTTAACTTTGGATTATTTGCCACCTAGGGGAGGGAGTTAGGGGAAGAAGGGGAAAATTTGGAACACAAAGCTAGGCAAGGATCAATGATGAAAAATTATTCATGCATATATTTTGGAAATAAAAAGCTTTAATAATAAAAAAACATTGTATATACTACTTTTCAGACTGACATTTCATATTCTTTTTGGAATATTGAGCCCACCATAAGGAAATCCTTGATAGAAGTCCCTGCTTGGTGCCTCCCTTAATCACCTCAAAGGATAGGCCCCCCCAAATCCTAGAGTCAAAGAGTTTAAATGTTGGAAGAAATTTCATTAGCCAAATGCCCAACACACACATGAAAGTAATCCCTATTTTAGCAGACCTAACAGTCAGTCATCCCAGCCTCCCCCCAAAAAGAATCCATCCCCCATGGAGAAAGCTCTTCCCAACATGGAGCCTGGCTTGCCCCCTCCCTTGCATCAAATAGTATCTCCAGGAGAGAGAGTTGATCGCTTGGGAGGGAATTCATTGTACAACATGTGGTGCAGGGAGGAGTTTGGGGGGAGGGAGTCAGATGAGCTTGTTCTTGACTACTTTATCTCTCTAGCTGAGTCACCTCCTGGCTCTCGGCCTCAGTTTCCCCATTTGTAATACGGAAAGGGTTGGTTGGGCTGGAAAGGCATTTCCAGTTCTAGGTTCTATGATGCTGCAGGGACACCAGCCTCTCCGGCTTGGGCAGCTAGAGGGGCAACGAGAAGCATGGGGGGAGGCAGGGTCAGGGGAAACCTGCTCAGGCAGGGCTTCAATCAGATGTCCAGAGAACCTGCATGATTTCAAATGCATTTTATTGTCTCCAGCCTATAAAGTTTTGCATTTCCAAACAGGTACTGCAGCATCTGGGCTTCTACCGAGGCAAGCCAAACTGTGCCAGACACAAGCACGTGGTGACATTCAGCCAGGTCCTAGGGAGCAGCCAACACAGCCAGCTGGCTGGGAGAAGAATCAGTGGGGGCGTGGGGAAGGAGGGAGGGAAGAGCCGAGTGTGGGGCAGGAAGGCCTGAGAGGACGTCTCAGGGGAGGGGGGGGCTCCCCCTCAGCCTCTGACCCTGCTGTCCTGTGACTAGAGCTGTCCGTGTGGGAGGGTGCCTGGCGGACCAGGGTCAGCACTTCGCTGGCCCAGCGGTCCAGCCGCGATCTGGCCGACTCGTCTTCGCTGAGGCTCTCTGGGTTGGAGTCGGAGCCTTCCTCCGCGCTCACCACAGCTTGCTTGCAGATGGGGCAGGTCCTGCGGAGGGCCTGGGAGAACCAGGGGTCGATGCATTTGCAGTGGTAGATGTGAGTGCAGGGGAGGACCTTCAGCTGATCCCCTTCCTCGTACTCGTCCAGGCAGATGGCGCAGACGTCGTTGTGGCGGGGGAAGGCTCGCAGGTGCATCTTCTTGCGCACGGGGGTCTTGGCCACGGCGCCCCTCTCCCGCCACCGCCACCAGTACAGCCAGACCCTCCGGATGATGAGCAGCGTGGACATCAGCAGGGTCACCACGCGGCCCAGCACCCAAGAGATGGACAGCACGGGGTGGCAGTCGAGCTCAGAGTAGGGATGATGGTTGGGTAAGAGGAGAACGTGGGCATCCTTGTGGCCACACAGGATGACCCGCAGGTCCCTTGACGTGGCCTCGCTGACAAAGACTGACGGGATCTCGATCTGCTGCCGGATGTCATCATAGACGTGCACCATGTTGACCAGGTCATTGGAGTGGACGTTGTAGACGATGACGGCCTGGTAGCCGGCCTGCTGGGCATGGAGGACCTTGAGGTCGAAGGTGCAGTCGAAGCGTCGGACCAGCGCAATGGAGCCGAGGGAGTGGTTGGACGGCACCGGGCCCTCGATGGGTTGGCAGGCATTGGGTGGTCGGGCTTCGATCAGGTACCCTCGAACGCCATCCTCAGACAGGGGAGCCCCAAACAGGGCAGGGGCATCGCTGAAGTCCACAGAGCTGGCCCTGTCGTCGGACACTGCCCGCACCAGGGCCTTGCTGGCTGGCAGCTCCAGGAGCAGGAAAAGGAAGGCCACAGGCCTGGGGAGGTGGAAGGCCGTACCCCATGTCCCCACAGCCCCCATGGCCGGGGGGCTGGGTGGTGGAGGGGTTCCCCCCCAGCAGGGCCTGGTCAGGGGGGTGACTGGGGTCCCACTCTCCCCTTGCCTCGCACTTAGAGCTCCTGTGTGCGGTGGCGGGGCTTGAGGGGGGCCCAGCTTCTTGTCAGTGGATGACTTGAGCTCTGGAGAGATGCTTACATCCCTCTTTCATGGGCAAGAGCCGCAGTCAATGGATTTCAGTGGGGCCACAGTGTCTGGGGGCCATAACAGGGAGAGGGGGGCCTCCCAAGGTGATGGAGCAAAAACTGGAGGCCAGAGAGAATGAGCAGTCTCACCAAATAATCACTGACCTCTGGGGACTCAGGGGAGGGAACATCTCATCTTCTGGATGCTCTCCTTTGCATCCGTTGGCAGCCTGCTTCTGCCAGGTAACTCTTAGTCTCTCCCCCTACCCCTTGGGGGCCCTGTCGGCTGGGGGAGGTGAGTGATCCTAGAATCCCTCTGGCCCCTCATTGTGACATCACTGAAGGAGCTCTTCCTTTCACAGGCCCCTCTCCTCTCCCTCTCCCCCAGAGGCCACGAGCCAGCTGGGTAGCCTGCCAGACTCCATACACATCCCGCCTTCATCTCCCTGCCTCCCTCTGGCCCCGTTCCCATCTCCCCACGGCCACCGTGACCCTCCCCAGCCCCTCCTCTTTCTTTTCTTTTCCTAGGCTGAGTGCCTGAATAGCAGTGGCACCAGATTCTAGGGGGAGGAAGGAGGCCCTGGACCCTGTCTGAATGGCTAAGCTGAGGTTTGTTGGAGTCTTTCCCTAATCAGAGATTCAGGAAAGGCCCCATTCTGGGGCCTACCAATGGCTTCCAACTTCTTTCCCAGGCTCCAGAGCCCTGGGGATGGGCCTTGGCAGCCAGAATGAACCTGCCGGGGGTGGAGGAGCAAGGATTCCTGGCTGCCACATCGCCACAAGTATCTTCTGACCCGTTGAAGGGGAGATCCTGCCAATTACCAGGCCTTTCTCAGGACCTGGTGCCCATCAGAGCTCTCCTGAGGTCCAGGTTCCAATCCATGCTTCCCCCCTGCACTCCCATTAACCAGCTGAAACCAGAACAAAACTGCTATATCCTAATGGCCTCAGACCGGAACCTAGAAGGGTGCTGAGGGCCATTTGAGTCCCTAGTCGGGCTGGGGCCTGGGTTTATCTCAGATACTGCCTCCTTCCCCCAAGAGACTTTTTCTGTCTGTTCTCTCTCTGCCTCCTCCCTCTCTCCCCCTCCCAAAGTACTTTGTGCTTTTTTTTCACCCAAAGAAATTTAAATTCCCTGAGGTCAGGGATTGGTTTTCTGCATTTGCATCCCTAGCACACAGTATTGTACTCTGTAGGTATTTAATAAATGCTAGTTTGCTAGAAGAAAATGAATTAGACTAAAGAGAAGAGTAGGAGAAATTAGATTAGAATAAATTAGAACAGAATAGACTAGAGCCTCCTGATACAGGAAGGAGTTTGCCATCCATACTGGGACACAAGCTGAGGTATTTCTCCCTCCCTCTGCACCTCCCTTCTGCACCCTAGTGCTCCTAACTCTTCAACCCAAGCGGGCAGACCAGGATATGAGAAGGAAATGAAAACTGAAAGAAATCCAACGTTATGAATTTACCTAGGTTCAGTTCCTGACCCTACCGTTTATGCTCTATGTAACTGGGCAAGTCCTTCCTTCTCTGTGGGCCTCAGTTTCCCCCTTTGTAAAGTGTATGGAGGGATGGCATGGGGAAGAATGAATACTCTGATTTCTTAAGTTGTTCCTAATTCTGATATTCTGTGATTCTCCGGATATCCCCCCAAAGACATAAGGTAGGTTGATATGCCTGGCTTAAAAGATAGGAACAGAGGTCCTGGAATGGAGCATGTAGTTAAGGTGACTGAGCATCTTCCCCTCTTCCCTTTCTACTTTCTAATGGAGGTATCTAGGTTCAGACTGCAGAAGAAGGTTCCTGCTGTCTCTCTGGAAGCCAGAGTAACCATGGGAGACCCAAAAGGCTGTGACCTCCAGAACTGGTCGTCTAAGCCTCCATTGAACAGAGGAGATCTCCTTTTATTCCCTGGATCATCTGCCCTGGAGTCTCAGGCCCAGAAGAAGGAGTAGCTCACATTCACCCAATTGCTTTGAAATATGAACTACAAAGTGTTTTATCTGAATTATTTTATTTTGGCCTCACAACAATCCTATCAGATTGTATTAATCAGCTTAACAGATGAAGACACTTGAGAAGTGAAGGGATCTGACACCCAGAAAGTGTAAGTGGTTGGATTTGCACACCATATTGTCTAGGATTTAAAGCCCCAAAATGTCCTTAAAGATTATCTAGTCCAAGTTAACCATATTACAGATGAGGAAACTGAGACAATGAGAAATTCAGCAGGTTATCCAGAATTTCTGCTGTTTTGTCTACATTGTCCAGCAATCTTCTCATCCTCTGACTCTCTAACCCCTTCCTCTGATTTGTTGCTTTATCCTGGAACCTCTATTTTTAATGGTATTTTATTTTTCCTAATACATGCAAAGGTATACTTAAACACTTATCTTGGTAAATGGTTGTGCTCCATTTTTTCCCTCTCTTCTCCTTTCCTCCTCCCCAAGACAGCAAGCAAGCTGATATAGGTTAAACATGTGCAATTTTTCTAACCATATTTCCATATTCATCATGCTGCCAAGAAAAATCAGATCAAAAGGGGAATAATGAGAAAGGAAAAAAACAAGCAAATAATAGCAACAATAAGAGGTCTCCATCTCTGGGTGCAGATGGCACTTTCCATCACAAGTCTATGGGAATTGCCTTGAATCCCCTCACTGTTGAATAGAGCTGAGTCTATTATAACTGACCATCACATACTCTTGTTTTTACTGTGTACAATGTTTTCCTGGTACTGCTGACTTCATCCAGCATCAGTTCATGTAA
>JAJPUD010004986.1:85451-175121 GCA_023553655.1 Myrmecobius fasciatus | reverse complement strand
ATCCTATTTAGCATGTATTAGATTACCTGTCATCTAGGGGTGGGGTTGGGGGAAGGAGGGGAAAAGCTTGGGAAAAAAAAAGTTTTTGCAAAGGTCAATGTTGAAAAATCACTCATATGTTTTGTAAATAAAAAGCTTTATATATATAAAAAAATTAAAATAAAAAAAGAAACAAAGAGACAGGGCCCCTATAAAGCTAACAGGGGATTGTATTAAGGCGGCGACAATAACTAAGCCCATATGGCTTACACAGGAGTAGGCGATTAGGGATTTAAGGTCTGTTTGTCGTAGGCACCTAGGTAGCACAGTGGATAAAGCACCACCCCTGAAATCAGGAGGACCTGAATTCAAATCTTGCCTCAGACACTTAACATGGCCAAGCGGTGTGACTCTGGCCAAGTCACAACCCCAATTGCCTCAGCAAAAAAAAAAAAAAAAAAAAAAAAGAAAAAGAAAAAGAAACAAAGAGACCAGTGTCACTGTCAGATAGCATGGTGAAGTGTAGGGTATAAAAGACCAAAATGTAGGGAGAGGGAGGCTAGGTTAATAAGGGTTTTAATGCCACATATAGGGTTTTGCATTTGATCTTAGAGGTGATGGATAATGATTATTGTTTATTGAGTAAGGGTTGATATGGTTACACCTACACTTCAGGAAAATCAGTTTGATAACTGAATGAAAAATTACTGGAATATGGAGAGACTTATGGCAAGCAGAGGAACCAGCAAATTTTTACAATAACCCATAGGCATGAGATTATGGGATCCTGCAACAGGGCAGTGACAATATCAGAAAAGGTGTTGCAAAGGTAAAATCAACATGGCTTAAGAATACATTGAACCTGGGAAATGAGAGATAATGAAAAGTGAGTGATGATACCTAGGTTTCAAGTCAAGGGGACTAAGAGGATGATAGTTGCCTTCAAGGAAATAGGAAAGTTAAAAGGGGGAGAATCCAGGAGAAAAGATAATAAATTCAGTTGCACATATGTTGAATTTAAGGTATCTATTAAACATCTAGGTTAAGATGTCTGAAAGGATTTTTGGAAGTGTAAAGAAAAATTAGAGCTGGATAAGTATATTTGGAAATAATCACTATAAAGATTAATTACAATTAATTACAATTACAATTACAATTAAATACACATGAACCTATGAGATCACCTAGTAAAGTGATATAAAAGGTAACAGAAGAGGAACTATGATATCCATAGTTAATGGATATTACATTCTGGATCAAAATTCAGGAAATGAGACTTAAGAAAGAGCAAGCATTTCTGCTCTTTCAAGTGTCCTGAAAACCTAGAAGAGAGGATATTAAGTAGAAAAGGGTATTCAATGAACTCTCCCATAAAGCGGAAGCAGATACTCAACTGGATTAAAAATCAGAATCCAACAATATGCTGTTTACAAGAAATGTATTTAAAGCATTATAGTACACACAGAGTGAAGATATAGGGCTGGAGCAGAATCTATTATGCTTCAGGTGAACAAAAAAAAGCAGGGGTATCAATCCTGATCTCAGATTAAGTAAAAGCAAAGATATATCTAATTAAAAGAGACAAGGAAGGAAACTATATCTTACTAAAGGGTGCCATAGATAATAAAGCAATATCAATACAAAAAATATATGCACCAAGTGGTATAGCATGGAAATTCCTAGAGGAAAAGTTCAGAGAGATTTAAGAAGGAATAGACAGCAAAACTATAATAGTGGGGGGTCTCAACCTCCCTCTCTCAGAATTAGATAAATCAAACCACAAAATAAATAAGAAACAAGTAGGAGGTAAACAAAATGTTAGAAAAGTTAGGATTGGCAGATCTTTGGAGGAAATTAAATGGTGACAGAAAGGAGTTTACTTTTTCTCAGTGGTTCATGGAACTTATAAAAAAAATTGACCATATGTTAGGACACAAAAACCTCAAAATCAAATGTAGGAAGGCAGAAACAGTAAATGTATTTTTTCAGCTCATTATGCAATAAAAATTATGCAATATAAGGCCATGAGAAAAATAGACCAAAAAGCATTTGGAAACTAAATAATCTCATCCTAAAGAATGAATGGGTGAAACAGCAAATTACAGACACAATTACTCATTTCATCCAAGAGAAAAACAATGATGAGACAACATACCAAAATTTGTGGGATACAGCCAAAGCCGTAATAAGGGGAAATTTTATATCTCTAGATGCTTATTTGCAAAAAAACAGAGAAAGGGAAAATCAATGAATTGGGCTTGCAACTAAAAAATCTAGACCAAGAAAAAATTATTCCCCCAATCAAATACCAAACTTAAAATCCTAAAAATAAAAGGAGAGATTAATAAAATTGAAAGTAAAATAACTATTGAATTAATAAATAAAAATAAAAGTTGGTTTTATAAAAAACCAACAAAATAGATAAAGCTCTAGTTAATTTGATTAGAAAAAGGAAAGGGGAAATTCAAATTGTTAGTCTCAAAAATGGAAAGGGAGAACTTTCCACTAATGAAGAGGAAATTAGAGCAATAATCAGGAGTTACTTTGCCCAACTTTATTCCAATAAATTTGATAACCTAAGTGAAATGGAGAAAGATCTACAAAAATATAGATTGCCCAGATTAACAGAAGAGGAAATAAATTGCTTAAATAGTACTATTTTAGAAAAAGAAATAGAAAAAGTCATTAATGAACTCCCTAAGAAAAAATACCCAGGACCAGATGGATTTAAATGTGAATTCTACCAAACATTTAAAGAACAATAAACTCCAATACTATATAAATTATTTGAAAAAATAGGGAATGAAGGAATCCTACCAAATTCTTTTTATGACACAGACATGGTACTGATAACTAAATCAGGTAGAACAAAAACAGAGAAAGAAAATTATAGACCAATCTCCCTAATGAATATTGATGCAAAAAATCTTAAATAAAATATTAGCAAAGGGAATACAGAAATTCATCCCCAGGATAATACACCATGACCAAGTAGGATTTATAAAAGGACTGTACAGATGGTTCAATATTAGAAAAACTATTAGCATAATTGACTATATCAATAACCAAATTAATAAAAAAAACATATGATTATCTCAATAGATGCAGAAAAAGCATTTGATAAAATCCAACATCCATTCCTATCAAAAACATTAGAGAATATAGGAGTAAATGGACTTTTCCTTAAAATAGTCAGTAGCATGTATTTAAAGCCATCAGCTAGCATCATATGTAATGGTAATAATCTGAAACCATTCCCAATAAGATTGGGGTGAAACAAGATTGCCCACTATCACCATTACTATTCAATATTATATTAGAAATGCTTTGGCAATAAGATAAGAAAAAGAGATTAAAGGAATTAGAGTAGATCATGAGGAAACCAAATTATGACTCTTTGCAGATGATATGATGATATACTTAGAGAATTCTAGAGAATCAACTAAAAAACTATTAGAATTAATCCACAACTTTAGCAAAGTTGCAGGATACAAAATAGATCCACATAAATCATCAGCATTCTTATACATCACTAACAAATCCAACAGCAAGAGATACAAAGAGAAATTATATTTAAAATAACTGTTGATAGTATAAAGTATTTGGGAATATATCTGCCAAGGGAAAGTCAGGATCTATATGAGCAAAACTACAAAACACTATCCACATAAATAAAGTCAGATCTAAACAATTGGAAAAATATCAAGTGCTCTTTGATAGGTCGAGTGAATATAATAAAGATGACAGTACTACCTAAACTCATCTGTTTATTTAGTGTTATACCAATCAAACTCCCCAAAAATTATTTTACTGACCTAGAAAAAATAACAACAAAATTCATCTGGAAAAACAAAAGGTCAAGAATTTCAAGGGAATTAATGGAAAACAAAAACAAACAAACAAACGAAGGTGGCCTAGCTGTACCAGATCTAAAAATATAATACTAAAATATATATATATATATATATATATATATAAAATAGGACAAAATAGTCAATGACTATAGTAATCTAGTATTTGATAAACCCAAAGACTTTAGCTTTGGGGATAAAAACTCACTATTTGACAAAAACTGCGGGGATGGCAAAAACTAGGCATTGACCCACACCTAACATTATATACCAAGATAAGGTCGAAATGGATTCATGATCTAGACATAAAGAACGATATTATAAACAAATTAGAAGAACATAGGCTGGTTTACCTCTCAGCTGTGGAGGAGAAAGGAATTTGTGACAAAAGAAGAACTAGAGATCATCATTAATCACAAAATAGATAATTTTGACTATATCAAGTTAAAAATTTTTTGAACAAACAAAATGAATGCAGACAAGATTAAGAGGGAAGAAATAAACTGGGAAATCATCTTTACATTTAAGGGTTTTGATAAAGGCCTCATTTCTAAAACATACAGAGAATTGACTCAAATTGATAAGAATTCAAGCCATTCTCCAATTGATGAATGGTCAAAGGATATGAACAAACAATTCTCAGATGATGAAATTAAAACTATTTCTAGTCATATGAAAAAGTGCTCCAAATCACTATTGATCAGAGAAATGCAAATTAAGACAACTCTGAGATACCATTACACACCTGTCAGATTGGTAAGATGATAGGAAAAGATAATTATGAATGTTGGAGGGGATGTGGGAAAACTGGGACACTGAGACATTGTTGTTGGAACCGTGAATGGATCCAACCATTCTGGAGAGCAATTTGGAACTATGCTCAAAGAGTTATCAAAATGTGCATACCCTTTGAACCAGCAGTGTTTCTATTGAGCCATATCCCAAAGAAATCTTAAAGGAAGCAAAGAGACACACATGTGCAAAAAAATGTTTGTGTCAGCCCTTTTTGTGGTGGCAAGAAATGGAAACTGAATGGATGCCCATCAGTTGGAGAGTGGCTGAATAAATTATGGTATATGAATGTCATGGAACATTATTGTTCTATAAGAAATGACCAACAAGATGATTTCAGAGAAGCCTGCAGAGACTTGCTTGAACTGATGCTGAGTGGAATGAGCAGAAATAGGAGATCATTATACACAGCAATCAGAATATATGATGATTAATTCTGATGGACATGATTCTCTTCAACAATGAGATGATTCAACCACTTCTAATTGTTCAGCGATGATGAAAGTCAAATACATCCAGACAGAGACCTGTAGGAACTAAGTATGGATCGTAACATATCATTTTAATGCTTTCTGTGAATGTTTGCTTGCATTTTGTTTTCCTTTTGTTTTTTTTTCTCTTTCTAGATCTGATTTTTTCTTGTGCAGCAAGATAACTGTATAGATATGTATACATATATTGGATTCATCATGTATTTTAACATATTTAACATGTATTAGACTACCTTTCATCTAGGGATGGGGCAAGGAGGGTAAAAATTTAGAATAAGAAATTTTGCAAAGGTCAATGTAGAAAAATCACTCGTGTTCTGAAAATAAAAAGCTTTAATTAAAAAAAAGAAAAAAAAGAAACGGGTATTCAATAGTGTCAAAAGCTAGAGTTCAAGAAAGATGATTCAGAGAAAAGATTACTGAATTTGATAGAGAAGAGAGCATTTGTGTGTTTAGAAAGAGCAGTTTTGAATGTATGGTACCCTCAATAGCAATATTGTGAAGATTTAAGAAGAAAGTGAGAGGAAAGGAAAGGGAGCCATCCATTGTAGAGGTCCTTCTTAAGGAATTGAGCAAAATTGCTAGAATGATTAAGGGTTGAAGTGATATGCAACAATAGTTCACAGAGATTGAAAGATCAAGTAAGGATTTTCTGAAGGTGGGGGAGACACAGATATGTTTGTAGACTGTAGGGAAATACCCATTAGATAGGGAGAGATTGTGATAAAATGAGAATAATAGAGGGAGAAATCTACTAGAAGAGATAAAATGGAATGAGATTACTTGTACAGGCCAATTGGTTTTGCTTTGACAAAGAGTAGCTCTCTTTATCTGAAACAAGTGAAGGAGGAAATGGTGGTAGAAGATTAGGAAAGGAGAAGATAGAGCTAATGGCCAATGTTCTCATTTTTTTTTCCTGTGAAATATGAGGCAGATGTCTCAGATGAGAGATTAGAGGTAGGGGAAGTCTTGGGAGGTTTACAAAATGATGAAAAGATTTGGAAGAGCCATTGCAGATAATAGGATAGTGAATTAATGAGGGAGGCTTTGTAGTATTGCCCATCAGTATTGAGAGCTCAGTTGAAGTTGTAGTGGACCTAATCAAAATGGTTGTGTGATTTTCTCTACCTTTGTTCCACAGCATGTGTACAGGAGTAAAGGTGCAGATAACTCAAGTAGTCCAAGACTGAGTAGTAGAGGAACATAACTGCCTAATTATAGGAGGGCTAGATGGCTAGATCAAGAGAAAAGGAGTGAGTTGGATGTTTGCACAAGAATTTTTATGGAATGAACAATAGAAACCAAAAGAAGATGTTACTGAGAGAACTTGGAAGTAGCAGTGGGGAGCAAGAAATGTATCAATTTCCCAATCTTCACCAGTGAGCACAGGGGAATGAGTAAAAGTGTAGCTAGTACTAAAAAGGATGACCTGGGAAGTCTTTGACCCAGAGAGGTTCTCCTCATCAATATGGGGAAATCAGGATGGTAACAGAAGATAGGAGTTGCCAAATGCTGATAGAGATGAAAATTGGCCATCCTGGCTCCTTGCTACCTATGCAGTAGAAGATGGAAAGTACATAGTCACCTGAGGTTGAAGATCAAGTAGCACAGCAGGAAGTGGTAGACTTCAGGCTAATATAGAATATATTTGCTTCAAAATATGTTCCTTTTTCAGTATGCAAACTAGAATTTGTGAACTCCTCATTCTGAAGCAGTAAAGTAGAAAGTGAGCGAAAGAGCAGATAGGTACAAAAGAATAATAAATATGAAATGTACTATATATATGTATGTATGTATAAATATATATATATACATACACATATATATAGTACATATCATATATATAATACATACATATATATAACTTATATTGGTTTTGTATATATATGTATAACTTTTAAATTTTGTATAATTAAAATTGAGCATTTTATCTTCTGTGATTCTCTCTATCCCTTGTTAAGTAATGAACTCTTTCCCCATCCATAGATATGAAAGATAATTTCTTGCTTTTTCTTTCTAACTTATATATGATGTGAGTTTTGTAGCTAAGTGGAGTCTTTGGGTAAAATGTTTTGTAAATCTTAAAATATTCTATAAGAAAATTATTATTTTTCTCTTTGATATGCATTATATATTAGGAACAGGAACTACAAATGATAGATAAGTTGGCTGTTCATTTGATCAAGAGGATTAGTTTGAGAAATAGGAAACATTATGGATTAATATGTCTGTTCTCCTATAGCCCTTCCAACATTGTTATTTTCTTATTTTGCCACCTTTACCAATCTGAAAAGTGTGAGGTTGACCTCAGAAGTATTTTATTTTGCATTTCTCTTTTTATTAGTGATGTAGAATATATGTACACCTCGTTATACATAGTTTATAATTCTTTTGAAAACGGTCTTTTGGCCAGTTAGCAATGAAAAATGGAATTTGGTCTTATATATAGTCTCAATTTCTTATCAGTCTTAAATGTCAGTTTCACTTATACAAACCCTTTGCTGTTTTATGTAAACACATTTATCTTTTGTTTTTTATAATCATCTCTAATCTTTATTTAATTCAGAATTTTCTCACTAGTAACAACTGTGAATACTTCATTCCATTCTATATTTAAAAAATAATACTGTAACTTTTTAATATTCATAAAAGTTTTACAAAGTTTAGTAAGTTCAGTTACTGATGTTTAAAAATTTTGGACAAAAAGGAAATAACTTGGAAGATTGTTAACATGGAAGTAAAAAATATAAAACTATCAATAAATTCAGAAAGAAGCCAGTTAAATTGTTTAGCATCAAAAAGGATAAATTTGAGCTAATTAAATATTTGTGTAATTTTTATCCTTACTGGTTTCTATATCATTTTATTTTTGTAATGTAGTAGTTAATGCTCATTAAGATGAGCTAACTAATCTATACTTGATTTAGGCACCATCATCAATTGACACGTGAGTTTGTAAAAAATATGATGCCCTATAAACTCTGTGTCTACCTCTACCTCAGTAAATAGCTGACTCATTTAAGTTTTTGTAAATATTGTAAATATCAACAACATAAATAGATTCTTGCATAAAATGTCACAAAGTATTATTTTATCATTTATTGATTGTTGCTATAATTTATTATTTGTATTATATAAATCCTTTCAAATACAGTTAAACTTAAACTTCAAATAGTCCAATTTACAGTCTGATAATTAGATTTAAGCTAATGATAGGAAAAAGACCTTTCCACTACTTTAGTCACCCCAAAAGAGGCCTTCATATTGTTAACCAGATGAAAAAGCTGTTCCCTCAGTTGAAGTTGGACATTTTTGGAGACATATTAGCACTTATGAGTGTAAAAAAAAGTGAAAAAAAAAAGTGGTAAAAATGCACCTCCAAAATCACTCCAATTCCACTGTAGAAGCAGCTGGTTCTTCTGTCAGGTTCTGGAGCAAGTTAGTTCCATTGGAAATCAGCTTCCTCTTGAGAGGCTAGAATCATTCAAGCAAACAACTATGATATAGCTAAGAAGTAGAAGAATTGGAAAAAGTAGACCAAGAAAAGTAAGACAAAATGTAGGTCCTTCAGAATGTACTCCTTAGGGTCTTTAATATTCAACCACAATAGAAAATTTTGATACTCTCTCCCCAACATAAAAACAAAAAAATCATAACACTTTGAATTGGATCTATGCTTGCACATATCTTGATTTTTATACTTTCCCTAACTAGGAATTCCTCATTCTCTATATATTGGAAAGTACTATAGGAAGTTTCCTTTAATTTCCTGACTTCTGTAGATTTGAATCACATCATTATTTTTATGTTCTCTTTTCCCTTCTTTCTCCTTCCTTATTGTGATTTAAAAAAAATTAATGATTGATAGTGGCAAGGTTTCTGTGGTAATAAAATTTAATATATAATTAAATTTTATTCCTTGGTCCTTAAAAAATGTATGCTATTTTTCACTTAAAATAACAAGCTAATAAATTGTTCCTAGTTAAATATAATCCCCGAAAGTCTGGCCAATGGAGCACTTAAAAAATGAAGTATTCGGGAATGAATATTCTCTCAACTCTTGTGAACTAACCAATTAACATTTGAAAGTACTGACTTTAAGTTTTTAGAAAGTCAAGGGTAAAAGGTAAACAAATATACAATAAGTCATTCTGATAGTCTGCTCTGTTTTAGACTTTTTTCTTGAAGTGAAGCCTCAAGAATCAGGATAATCCAACAGATGAAATGTGTGAATTTTCTATTTGGGAACACATTCTTATTTGTAGGTAGATCCAATGATAAAGTGTCTTGGCCAGTACCTACCTCTTTTTTCAGTGTTAAGGCTCTATTCCATCTAAATACAAAGTTTGATGTATCCAAAAACTAATTATGTTTCAAGAGCTGACAGAGTAAGTATAACATTTTAATGTTATAAATTATGATAGTATGTTTATATTTTAGCAACATTTCTTATTTCAATGATGTTCCATTTAGGGAATAGTAAATGCTATGTCCCTTTGGATTCAGAAAATATAAAGAAGAATCGCAAGTCAATTTGATATATTTTATGAATTTTAATTACTGCTATAATTAGATACTCTCAATGCCCTCTGAAGCTCAGAAAATGGCATTTGCAGCTTCAGAATTGAAACTTCTTCACATCTGATTAATCCCCACAGATCTGTTTCCAAGCCTCAACTTTCTATTCTCTTCTCTGTTTCTGTGAAGCCTGCTATGTAGGAGGTCTTTTTCCTGTGCATATCACACTGAGCCTTGTAATAAAATCAAAAGAGAAAAGGTACATCAGTCAGAAAGCAATCATCTCACTAGAAATAGAAAACCTGTCACCTTATTCTTAAAGACCTTAGATCATTTGGACCAACAAGCAATAAGAGAGAACCTCTATTGTATTGTGCTTTGTTTTTTTTTGTCAAACTGCTCTTCTATTGGCAGAGGTAGGAAATACATGAGAGAAAGACAGAACAAATTTCTTAGCCCCTGAAAAAATTCTACAGTAGAGAGAGTATAGAATTTGAGTTGCAGGAACTGAGTTTTGAATTCTAGTTTGGTATGTACAGCACTAGCTGTGCTACCTTGAACAGCTCACTTAATCTCTCTCTGGCTTTCAATTTATTCTTCCATAAAATGAGAGAGTTGGACTAGATATGCTCTTGGAGCCATAGTACCTACAGATCTTATAGCTTAAAGCTTAAGGCATTAACTTGAAGTCAAAGCCTGTACCAAATCTTTTCAAGAGGAATCCTAGATATCTATGGTGACATATGTCATGCTTATGTTTCTCATCTTAGCTTGTGGAAAAAGCATTTTTTTTCTTCTCAGAAAGAGTCTTTGATAATAGAAGCATTCACTTATCAATTCATGTTACTAATGTACTGCATTAAGTATTCATCAACTTGATTTTTTTTTCTAGTGGATAAGAGATATGTAGGACTTGACAATAAACAGAGTAAGTTAGGTTTCATAACACTTTTTAAAAATAAAAATAATTTTAAAATAGCATAAACTATCATAATGCTTCAATATCATGCCAATAACTTAACTAAAATAGGTGTAAGATTGTTTCTGTTATAAAATAATCATAATGGTAATCATAAATAAAAGCCATAGGAGAAGTGAGTGATGCGGTGCATAGAGCAAAAATGTCCTGGCATCAGGAGGAACTGAGTTCAAGTTTGACCTCAGACACTATCTGTGTGACCTTGGGCAAGTTATTTAACTTCAATTGCTGCCCAAAAAAAGAAAAGAAAAACCCACAGCAATTAAAAGAGCTACATGGTCAAAGATTTTCATTTCAAATTTGTATTTAATAATAAAAAGTAATCATAAATTAGTAAAGTAAAATGCAAATTAGTAAAAAGTATAAAGATGAAATAATGTCAGTCAATAGGGAAATGCTCAAATTATGTGTGTTGCACTATTATAATATTAATGTAATATTCAATGACAGAATTATGGAATATTATAAGAAAATTATGGGGAATACTGAGAAATATGTAAATACCTTTCTGAAATAATGTGAAGGGGAAAAAAAGAAGAGCAGTAACTACAGACATATGAAAAGAAAGTGAATAAGAATAAATGGAGAATATTTAAGAGGGAAAGAATTCATTTATAGCTCCTTCAGTTTATTTTTTGTTGATATTGAATTATTTAAGTAATATCTTCCTCCATTTCTCTGGAGGTCTTATATTTTTATAAGAACTAACTTGGGGCAGCTCGGTGGCACAGTGTATAGAGCACCAGCCCTGAAGTCAGGAGGACCTGAGTTCAAATCTGATCTCAGACACGTAACAGCTGTGTGACCCTGGACAAGTCACTTAACCCCAATTGCCTCAGCCAAAAAAAAAAAAAAAAAAAACTAACTCATTTCATTTCCCATTTTCTTGGTATATACCTGGGCAAAATATTTTCTGAAAATTTATTTATTTCATTTTCTCTTACAGGCACTGCTCCATTTCTTTTTTTTTATTTTTGATAGAATTTTCCTCTTTATTTGAATTAAACTAATTGTTCAGATTTTTTAAATCAAAGTAAGT
Organism: Myrmecobius fasciatus; assembly: GCA_023553655.1. Lineage (NCBI taxonomy): Eukaryota > Metazoa > Chordata > Mammalia > Dasyuromorphia > Myrmecobiidae > Myrmecobius > Myrmecobius fasciatus. The sequence goes on along the minus strand of JAJPUD010004986.1, from coordinate 163,472 downwards.
TTTTATTTATTTATTTATTTATTTTCCTTTCAATTTTAAAATCTGTTCTTTGGCTTTTAGGATTTTTACTTTAGTATTAAGCTGAAAGGTTTGTTTTGTCATTTTCCTGTTTTGAATTTTTTCATTGCATGCTCATTTCCCTATTTGTTAATAGATCCATTTAAAGATGTAAATTTTCCTTTTTAAAACTTGTTTTAGCCATATTTCCTTAATTTTGCTTATGTGGCTTCATAGTTAAAATTTTCTTTAAAAAATTTTTCTGTTGTTTCTATAAGTTGTTCTTTGATCCACTAATTCTTTAAGATTAAATTGCTGATTTAGTCATCAATTAATATTAATCATTTATTCAAGGGTACCTTGTTGAATATTGTTTTATGGTATTGTACTTAACAAAGGATGTATTTAGTATTTCTGCTTGCTCCGCAGTTTTCAGGTCTGTCCCAATATATAGTTTTTGTGACTGAAAATATGTAAACTTCTCCCTATTTCCATTGAATAATCACCAGATATATGTAATTTCTAATTTTTTGAAGATTCTGTTCAGGTACTTCACTTTTTCCTTGTTTATGTTCCTGTTGGCTGCCCATATCTGAAGGAGTATGGTGCATGGATGCCTCATGTACTATATCCCAATCTAGATTTGTTACATATTTCTCCATACCTTATGGTAATCACTTAAATTTTTAAGTTAACCTTGAAGAATTCAGATGGTATTTGGTGCACATATGTGAAGCAATCCCGTATCTATTTTACTTATAAACATGGTGCCATTTTTCTGTCTTTTTAAACTTTCTTTTTCACTGTAGCTTTTATGTGAGATCATGACTCACCTATATGGCCTTTTCTTATATCTACCACTTATCCTGCCTCTCTTCTTAAATCCCCATCTTCCTTCTCCATATCCTTTACTATTTTACTCGTTTAATTTATTCCTAAACCATAATCTCTCTCTCTCTCTGTCTCTCTCTCTTTCTCTTTCTCTTTTTCTTTCACTTTCTCTCTTTCTCTTCTTTCTCTCTCTTTCTCTCTCTCCCCCTCTCTCCCCTCCATTCTTCTTTCCTTCTTTCCCTCCCTCCCTCCATTTCTCCCACCCAATGTCTATATTCTTGATCTATCTTATAAGAAAATCAATTCCTTTATCTTCCTCTTTCTTCCCTCCTTTGTATAGCTCCACTTGCCCTTCCTTTTTTTCTTCTTTTTCCTCTTTTCCTCTTTCTCTTCCTACTCCATCTTTTTCTCCCTCTTCTTCTTCCTCCTCTTTTTCATTTTCTCCTTTCTCCTCCTCCTATTTGTGCTTTTCCTCCTGATTCTTCTCATCTTCCTCTTTTTTCTTCCTCTTCCTTCTTTCCTCTTTCCCCTTTTTCTTCTTCTCCATCATTCTTATTTTCCTTCTTCCTCCTAGTTTTATTATCCATTTCAAAAACTCACCTACATGATCTCTGCCAATCTTATATGACTTTATCATAAACTTGAAGACATTAGGCATACAAAATGATATTTTTTTAGTTCTTACATCATCCTTTCCTATTGAGCAAATGTGTGTACTTTGTATGCTTCTTTTGTCTACTGTTTCCATTTCAAAGGGACTTCTTATTTCTCACTTTTTCATTGGAAATTATTGGAAATCCTCTATTTCATTGAAGATATCCTTTATTCCCTTTTATGATTTTACATATTTTTGCCAGATGGGTTATTCTCAATTGTAATCTTTTGCCTTTTGGAAAATAATATTCCAAGCTCTTCTCTGCTTTATAAGGGCAGCTATTAAATTGTGTGTGATTGCAATGAGATACATAAGCTCTTTTAGTAATATTATGTTGTGTTGTTGTCTTGTAAGTTCTGTATTTGGCTATGATATTCTTGGAGTTATAATGTCCCTCCCTTAGGAGGTGACAATGGGAATCTTATTTTTTTTTCCTCTGGTTTAAGACATCTGGGTAATTTTAAATTATATTTCTTGAAATGTGATGTGCATACTTTATTTTTGCTTCTAATTTTTAGACAGTCTTATAATTCTTGTAGTCTTAAAATATCTTTCCTTGACCTGTTTTCCAATTCAGTTCCTTTTCATCATATATTTTCTTATATTTGATTTTATTACTTCTTCTTGCTTCATGGAGCCATTGTTTTCTGTTTTGTCCAATTCTGATTTTCAGGTAATTTAATTTTTGGATGAAATTATTGCCATCTCTTCAATACTGTTAATTCTTGCCATTTTTTTCTAACTAGTTATTTATTATTGGATTTTGTTTGATTTCTTCCAGGTATTCTTATCTTTGTGTACAGAACATTCTTTTCTCTCTGTTTCTTTATGAATTTGCAGATTTACTTACTTTATTCTCATTTTCTTGTTGGATGTCTTTCAGTCAAAATCTTGGCATTTCCCTCTCTGCTTACAATATTTCCAACCTCAGTTTTTGTATTAGAGAATTATACTTAGATTAAACTGCATTCCTGATCTACAAGGTGGTATGAATAGGCCCTGCTTGATTTTGAGTTCCCTAGCTAAATATAGGCCTCCCTGTGAAGAAACTATCTTTTTTTCCCCCAATGATGGGTCAAAATAAAACTACATTGATACTGGATTCAGTCATGACTACCTAAATGCTAAGTTGGGCAGTAGATGTTTCGTTTTTCTTAGATGCTAATTTGGTTTGTCTTGCACTATGAATGGGACTATGATCTCTGGGTTACCCCTCTCCAAAGAATGCTTGTTTATCTCCAATCTCCTATATTCCATTTATATTTGACCTCTGGGTTGCCCCTCATCAAACTGTCCTTTGCTTTAGCCTAAAATGTTTTTAAAAATAGTTATAGGATTCTTAAGTTCACTCTTACTGAGCTGGACATTGGTCTGGCCCTTTCTCCAGGTAATTTACATTATATTTTAACCTACTCTGCCTCATCTGATTAAGATTTCCACAGGATTCAGAAAGTATTTTTTTGTGGAGGCCTACATTGAATGGAAAAATCTTTGGTTGATTCTCTTTGTCTTTTCTTTATTGTATCTTATACATTTTTAGAACTTTATTGGCATGTTTTTAGGAGAGATAGATACCTCTAGGTCCTAAAAAACCATTTTTTACAATTCTCTGTCATAAGAATACTGTATAAAAATCCTGATGGAAACTTAGTAGAAGTGATTGAAAACTTTTGACAATGTTTTATATGCTAAATTTAATTAAAATGTGTATAGTAAACAAACAAATTTAATTGGTTATTATTGTGTTTAAGAGGCAGTGAGATGGTTCAGTGTTTAGAGATAGGACTAAACTTGGAGTTATTAACTCCTCAGTTCAAATCTAGCCTGATATAAGCTGTGTGATCCTGGACAAATCGCTTAATCTCTATTTGTCTTAATACACTGGAGAAGAAAATGGCAAACTATTCTAGTATCTTTGTCAATAAAAACCACTCAACAGTATTGGTGTGCTATAGTCCCATTATGAAAAGTTGGACAAAAATCAAACAACAATGAGTTGTGTTCAATATTGTTTTTTAATAAAATGTAATTTTTCAAAGTTATAATGTTATGCCATATGGCAAAGAAAAAAATATAAGGCAATAATAACATGTAAATAAGATATATAGTTATTTCAAGAAAAGATCTTGTCATTAGATGTCTTTGAAAAGGCTTAGATTGGTTTAATTCTCTATCTTCTGGAATGTTTTATCATGTGACAAATTTGCCCTGAAGATTGTTTTAAGTTCAAAATTCTTATGGACCAAAGGAAATGGTTGCCATAGCTTTAATGAGAAATATTTTTATGACTAATATGAACATATCTGTGATCATAAGATTTTATTTAATTTTGAATAGAGAAAATATCTTCAATAATCAGAGATATGATAAGAATAAAATAAGAATTTATTTTATCCAATATCTTCATCCTTTTTTCTTATCAAACCTATTACCTGAATGGATAGCAAGCAGAAATTTAGCTATTTTTTTCTCTTTCTTTATCTTACTATGAATTGAAGAGGAAATATATTGAGAAATTCCCAAAATCAAACTATAAGAAGCAAAAGAAAAATATGAAATACAGATAAATCATGTTAACTAAAGAGTTATAAACTAATCAAGGGACAACTGAATTTGTTTAAAACTCTCTTTTGATCAATATTTAATGTAGAACTTATAACATAAATTTCCTAATTATATAAGTATTTGTAACTAAAGATTCATTTTGAGATAGTATAAATATATGTACATATATCTCAATATGCATCACATTTGAGTTGTTATTGAAGATATTAATCTTTTTACATTTAATCTTAGAGGATTGGCATTTTAATAATAGCTTTCATAGTTTTGTGATGATCAATTTTTGCTCTTTTTCATTCAAGGAATATCTGTTGAATATTTCTTATTTGTTGTGGAGAGTACACAAGAAAATAAAAGTATAATTCCTGCCCTCATAGAATATAATAAAAATAATCGGGGAAATATTCAAAAAGAAAAGAAGTTCATTTATGCTTTTTGAATTTACTATTCACTGAACATTCTATTTATGTTCTGTAACAAAGAATTTAATAGAGATAATCTTTAATACATCGTTAAGAAAGATAATGTCCTTGAGCTAGTATTGAACATCTTTAAGATATGTAGTCTATTACTTAAAATGTTGAGGTACTATAATAAAATTGATATAAAAGTATCTAGGCTTAAGCAGGGGCACATAATTTCACATATCCTCTAAATAGTGACTAACATTACCTATGCAGATTTCAAATTTAGAAGTTTTCCTTTGTTCTTACTCCCTCTAATTCCACCCCAACCCAGTCCTTCCCTGCTATTATGTGGTATAATAATTATTGTTAAAACTATTTTAATGGATATTATAGGTACATGGAATAAAAGTAACAATATTCCTATAGTTTCTCTGGAAATAGCATCATTTTATGAATGTATTCCCATACTTAAAATTTTCAATTTTAAAATATGTGTGATGGTCTCACTTGATTGTTACAGATATTTACTATAAATATTAATTGTCATTTAATGAATGTCCATGGAATCAACTCTCAACTACAACATCTTTCTCACTGAGAACATCTGTCATTTCCAACAAGCCACTGCTTTTTCCTATCATAGATTTTAGAGAAACTGTCCTTTTAAAGTCACCTTTTCTCATGTTCTTTTCTTGTAGGTTTCTTGATTTTTAATATAACCATCTTTCCCTTCTAGGTTAAATCTGCCATTTCTCAACTCATATTTTTGGTGTCTCATCCTGAATACAGACATGATTTTGTGAAAGTCTCTTAGGAGTCACTCTTTGCTCAATAATAAGAACACACAATTGGCCCTATGTTCTCAATGAGAAAACAGTCTCAGAAATTTATTCAGTGTGTGAATTATCAGACCTCCTAGGCCCCTGATAAATATTCCCAAATTTCTGTTTGGCAACATGCTAGGAAAGAAAATTGAAGTGCTTCTTTTATATTTCTGACTCTTTTTATTGTATTTATTTCATTTCCACTTTAATTCAAAAGAAAATTAGTTTTTGGGGGGTGTTGTTGGTTCCCTTGTATTTACTTTTATCTGTTATTAATTCTTTTTTTCTTTATCCTTGTTCATTAATTCCACTATTATACAAATTTCACAGTTTAATACAAAGTCAGCAATCAGGCATCTCATTTCCTTTGAGTTAATCTTACAACTCCAAAAATATTTTTCAATTAAAAGTTTTGGGGGTTTTTTTTACTTAGAAATGTAAACAAAATGCAAGTGTCTGAAATAGATTTTTGCCTTTAAGGAAATGAAAGTGAATGAATGTTTGCAAGTAGTCTAGTTATTATGTGACTAATAAATTAGAAAAATATTGGCCCTTAATTTCAATATAATATTTCTTAAATTTTGTTTCACAAGATAATTTCCTAAACAAACCCTTTCAAAAATCTCTGTAACCACTGCAGTTGTGGCCGTCCTCTTTAGTTAATCCCTCTCATACTTTCTTTCCCTGCTTATTTTTCATTTCAGTGGATTGTGTTCTCACAGGGTCTTAGACCTGGAACAGAGGCAAGATGCTATATCTCCCATCCTCTTTTTTTTTTTAACAGTTATGTGACTGAGGCTCAGAGAGTTTAACTGCTTTGCCTGTGACTCCAAATCAATCATAGTCTCCACTATACCTGCTGAATTTCCTCTTCCATGTTTTCTCCCCACTATGGCTACCCTTCCCTAATCTTATTGCATTATTTAACCCAACTGTCTTAATTTTTTTTTTAGTTCTCATATGTACTCTAAGGAAAACTTTGTAATTCTCAGATATATTTTATAAAAGGTAATGCTATTCAGAAAGGAATAACATTGGTCATTTATTTTGCATATATCACAGTGATGGTCTTTTTTTTTCTCCATTTCTAGATACTAAACAAAAGACAGGTTCACTCAATTTACTAAAATAACCTCTGCATCACTCAGCAGCATTTGGGTGGATGAGAGATCAAATACTCCATTTCCTCTCTTGAATTTCTTTTCAGTTTTATCATATAAAGGATGACAGTTTTTGACAGTCAAAAAAAGAGAAAATATCAAAATATCTAACTTTTGTTGTTATATGATGATGAAAATTTGTTTATTTTTTCTTTGTGTTGGTCTCTTACCAGCAAAAAGTATTAGAAAATCTATAATAAAAATGGGAATTAACTACAAATCTTCAAGCTTCTAGCACTGTTAAAAATCAGTGAGAAAATTAGCAGTAATATTGTATGCATGTTAAGTGGTTGAATACATATTTAGAATTATGAGCAGCTAATAGCCAGTGATATGAATAAATTCTTATTAATACAAAAATTATTAACTCCTGAAACTCATAAACATAAACATAAAGTCATAAACATCTTGAGGAAGCATCATTTGCAACTAGTATTTAGGCTCAGGCTCTAGAGTACCTATCATTCAAATCATGAGTGAATCAGAATCTAGAGCTTGTTTTCATTTAATAGATTTTCATCATCTTAGCTTCATTCTATTAATAGTCTGTTTGGATGCAGACAGTAGAAACAGTTTCAAAAGGTTAGTTTATGTAAATTCTATTACTCTCCTGGCTGAAGATTAGAAGCACTAATTAATAATAATAGTATTAACATAGTTTAAGATTTTGTAAAGCACTTACACATATTATCTTATTAATTCCTCATAATAACCCTTTAAGGTGGATAATTATTATCTGTATTATATTGAGCAGGAAAATGAGGCTGAAAGGAGTTAAAGGACTTGATTAAAGTACTATCTTCTTCCTTGCTGTTATTATTAGTTAGGCCCATTTAAAAGAAAGATTTATATCACAAAACATTGTTCATTTGATTAGTATTTCTTTTCTTCCAGTGTTTGAATCTACATGGGATTTTATGCCTAGAAAGAAAGAAAAGTTTTAACTCTTGTTCTTATAACGTTGATCTAATTATTATTGTTATATTTTCTGTTTTATAAATATATAGGGATATATACATAAATGTCTGCATGAATATACTAGTTGTATTGATGAAACACACTTGATGTTTATGACTGCAGAACCTCAACCATTATTAAACATAAAATATAAAAAGACTAATTAAAAGGAAGATAATCCTTATTTTACCCAACCCTCTAAACTTTCCTACCTTTTTTTTCTCCCCACTTGTAATCTTATTCTACACACCCTTTTAAAAGTCTCTCCTGTACTCTATCTTCAAGTTTTCTCACCTCTCTAGAAGTTCAAAAGAATCCTAAAGCTCTTCAGATATATACTATTTCATCTTCAACCCAGAGAAGAGTAAGGTTCCATCGTTACTAGCCTTCCACACCTTGCTTATTTCCTTTTACAGAATCCATATTAAGAATGTTTACCTAAAGTAATCTGCATTAATACAAATTTTCAAATTGTTGAAAAACCTGTGTTTTTCTACCACATTAAGAAAAAGAGATATAACCCTCTTATTGCCAATGGAAACTTTTGAAATGAGGTTTCTTATGACATTCCCAAGTCACTGGAGGGAAATACAAAATATTTCTTAGACAGAGGAAAGACCTTAGACAAAGAGGAATGAGTAGAGAGATTTCTTCATATTGCTTCTTCATATTGTGTTAGTTGTAACACAGTAAACAGAGGTCCCCCAAATTATAAATCAGACATTGATATGTTCTGAGTATTAGGATGCATATTTAAAAGACACTTTAAACAAGTTTATTTTTCATATAGGCAACTGAGCCAGATTTATAAAAATGTGAGTCATTCCCCATTTGATAAATGGTCAAAGGATACAAACAGGCAAGTTTTAGGGAAAAATGAAATCAATAGTCTTAAGAAAAAATGCTTTAAATCACTAATAATTAGAGAAATACAAATTAAAACAACCCATCAAATTGACTAACATGAGAGACAGTGAAGTAATAAATACTGGAGGAGATATGGAGAAAGAAGGACATCAATGCATCATTGGTGGAGTTATGAAATTGTCTCACCAGTCTGGACAACAGTTTGGAACTACTCCCAAAGAGGCATAATTTTTGGTACAGCAATACCACTAGCCACAAAGAAATCAAAGAAAAAAGAAAAAAAGACCCATATGTATAATGTATATATGTATTTTTGTATATGTGTGCATATGTATAAAACACACATATATATCAGCTCTTTTGTAGTAGAAAAGAATTATACATTGAAAGAAATGGCTGAACAATTATGATATATGATTGTGATGGAATATTATTGTGTAAAAAATGATGAAAGAATGGTTTGAAAAATCTTGGAAGACTTATATGAACTGATGCAAAGTGAACAGAACTAGGACAACATTATATACAGTAGAAGCAATAATGTAACACTAATCAGCTATGAAAGTAGCTACTCTGATCAATCTCTGACAGTTCCAAAGTTGTCATATTGAAAAATACTATCCATTTCTGGAGAGAAAACTGACAAACTCTGAATGCAGAATGAAGCCTAATGTTTTCCACTTAACTTTTCTTGCTTTTGTAATTTTACTACATGACTAATGTAAAAATATTTTGCATGACTTCATACGTCATATATATGTATATATGTATTTTCTTCTCAATAGATAGAAAAGTAATGGGGGGAAGGGAGAAAATTTCAAACTAAAAATGAACTTTCTTAAATTAAAAACTTGAAGAGAATAAATAAATAAATATATGGGTATGTGTCCTTTTATTTGTTCTATATATTTATTCTATATTCTATATAATTTATCCTATATTCTTTAATTTATTCTATATAATACAAATGATAAACCTCAATATTTAATCCCATGGATCCTATAAATGAGTAGACCACAGCTTGCCTATACCATACCCAGTCAGATGAAAAGTGGAAACTTTTGCCAGTCTTATCTATAGGATGTGATATGTCCAGATATGTGAAAACAGCATTTTTTGTTACCATGAATAGAAAATAACGGATGATTAATTGAATTTTTTACTGTTCACTTAGATGATTTGCTGTCATTTAGATACAGTCAAAATATTAGTAAAGTTTTATGTAATTCCTTGAATTTAGAAATCATTTTAAACCTTTCACTAATGAAAATTTCAATTATTAAACCTTGAAACTTAATTGAGTAGAACATATTTTTGCAGTAACATAAAAACATGCAGAAGACTAAATTATCACCAGATAATTTATGCTGAAGATGTTTTTCATGTATTTTTCTAAAATATGATTCTTAGGTAATTTTCTTGGTCTTCTGAAAGAAACCTGTTGAAGTGAAATAAAATTTGAAAATGACCTTTCACACATATACATAATAATATACATATACAAACATATATTCATATGTATATATTTTATATATTTATTTATAATATATATATATCCTCACCAGAAGAATCATGAGCATGAATAAAATATTTTCATAGATTTGCAAGTCTGTTATCTTAATTTATAGTGTTTGTCAAGATGCTTGGATCTCAAGAAAGATAGGACTTAGACCCTTGAAGTTTTACTAAAATTTTCATCTAATATGTGTTATGCTAAAAATCTAGATAAAGCTTTCAAAAAATAGTTATATGTAGCAAATCGATTGATTAAAAATACTTTAGCTGTCTTATGGCATTAATAATTCATTAATCACAATCTTGATTTCAGTTTGTAGAATTATTAAAATGACAATCATGTTGCATCTGAATTCTCTGAAAATGAAATTTTACCTTTTCATTAGGACCACAGAATTTTGATCTCAACATTTTCTTTTTCTTTTCTATTTAGGAAGAACCATTTGTGATGGTGTCAGAAAATGTCTTGGGTAAACCAAAGAAATACCAAGGTTTTTCCATTGATGTTCTGGACGCCTTATCTAATTACCTGGGCTTTAACTATGAAATTTATGTTGCACCAGATCATAAATATGGGAGTCCCCAAGAAGATGGAACTTGGAACGGACTAGTTGGAGAATTAGTGTTTAAGGTAAGGTTCATGTACCTGAAAGGTACATAAAACATAAACTATGATTTCTTGCTAATTGTTTGTGACAAAGATAATGCCACTCATATATAGTTTTATTCTAGAGAACAATGCATTGTTTAGGGTTGCTTTGTGGATGATGATGAAAGTGATAATGACTAATACACTGAAGCTCAATTAATATATGCACTAATCAGTATCCCTTTAACTGCATGTCAAACATTTGTTGTTCAGTCATTTCAGCCATGTCCAGTTCTACATAATTCCATCTTTGGGATTTTCTTGGCAAAGATACTGGAGTGATTTGCCATTTCCTTCTCTAGCTAATTTTACAACTGAAGAACTAAGGCAAACCAGGGTAAGTGACTTGCCCAGGGTCATACGACTAGAAGGTTTCTGAGACCAGATTTGAAATGAGGATGATGAGTCTTTCTAAATCCAAGACCTGTGCTCTATCCACTACATACTTAGTTGCCCTTTTAACATGAAAACATAAAAATACCCTAAATTCTCTTCCTAATTATAATTCAAAAATAAATATTTGTTTAATTGAAGTGAATAGAACCAAACTGACATTTCTTCAGTGTATAGGAGATGATGTGGTTGAATTATCTTTTAAAACAAAAGACAACTTGAATGAAAATGACCTCCAAATCTGTATTGACTGATAATCAATTTTTTTCCAGATAATTCATCTTTTTAGTACTTCTCCTTTTCTCCTGTCTGCATTCTGGAGATTGCACTCTATCAGTTTCTCTATGAGAGGGTAAAGGAAATTTTAAAATATAGTTTTGCAACTTTTTAGTGACTTAAAAAAAAGATAAAATAGAAACTATTCACTAATGTGGAATTTGGAAGTTCTCTGTATATTGTTATATTTGTTATTTCTGTCTCCTACTTCCAAAGTTATGTGAAACTTTAGCATCCAGAAGAACCCTTGCTTTTTTTCTTATATCTTCTATATTTCTTATTGGGATTGGAAAATTATTTAATTTTAAAAATTCTATTGATGAATTTTGTTTTTATGTTACAAATATTTGCAGATTACCTCCATTTGAGAGATCTCTTGTAATAAAATAAAACAATTAAGTAAAAACAACAAATATAATTATTTTATGCAAAAGTATATTGCAACATTCAAAATGTGCCCTCTACACACATGTACAAAAATTATAAGATCTGTCTTTAAGAAAAATTCTCTCTCTCCCACCTTTCATCCCATTGGGAGAAAAAAAAGAAAATAAAAACAAATTCCTTGTAACAGACATAATCAAATACAATTAAGTTCCCTCATTGGCCATATAGAAAATACACGTCTCATTTTACACCCTTAATATGCATTCCCTTTCTCTAAAGAAGTGTATGATATTTCATCCCTGGTCCTTTGTAATTATGAATGATCATCACATGGATCATGATACTTAAAGCTTTCAAAGCTCTGATTCTGCTCATTTCTTCTTCATCAGTTTATCAAAGTCTTTTTATGATATTTATGTCCTTATATAATTTTTTCTTCTAGTTCTATATGCTTTAATCTGAATCAGTTCATATATTTGCCATGTTTCTTTGAAAGCATTTATTTCATTTCTTATAGCACATCAGTACTCCTTCACATTCATATATACCAGAACTCATTCAGCCATTTCTCAACTGATGTTCATCTCCTTAGTTTCCAGTTTTTTGCCACCACAAATAAAAAGTACTTGTATTGTTAAAATCTTTAGTGAAGAAGAGAAAAGAATATTTAGTTTCAAATATAACCTATTACCCTTCTTTCCCCAAATTATGCTAACCTGCTTAAAATATTTCCTCTACTTTCTTCTTCTATCTCTATACAAGTTCTAAAGCCTGATCACTAATTGTTAAAGGAAAATGAGTTATAAAACAGAATTTAAAATACATTGAATAACTAAGCACAAGGCTGTGTGGTCGAAGGATCATTTGACAGAGAATTCGGTAGACTGTGTTCCAATATTGGTTCTACCACTGGCCAACTCTGGCTTCAGGCAAGTCATTAAAGCTTACTCTTAAAATTATATTAAGTTTTGCAAAATTTCTTAACAAACTTCTAGTTCAATTGACATATGTCTTAAATGACAGCAGTAATGAAATTATCTCTGCACAGTACCTGATACATAGGAGGTACTTAATAAATGTTTTGATTATCTATCTATAATACTGAAAACTCAGAAGGAGTATATAATGACCTAGTGCAACCCTTTAATTTTACTGTTATAGAAGTGCAAAGAGGTTAAGCACTTGCCCAAAGTGGCATGTACTCTCCATTGCAAAACATGAAGCCCATCACTATAGAATCTAGTCCTTTGAAAATCAGTACTTGAATAAAATAAGGAAGCACAGGCTAGGCCTTTCCTTTTACATCTGGAGGAGCTTTTTGGCATCTGCTCTCTCCTCAAAAAAAAAAAAAAAAGCTATTCATGAACACTGTCAATCAGTGGTTCATTGCATGCTTTTATATTTACAAATAGTTAATCAGAATATGGAAATAATTCATTGAGATGGGAGTGACTTGTCCAAAGATACCCATAGTTCAGAAGACAGAAATGCAACAAGGTATCCCAATTTCTTTTTTTATTAAAGCTTTTTATTTTCAAAATATATACAGAGGTAATTTTTTAATAATGATCCTTGCAAAAACTTGTGTTCCAGATTTCCCTCCCTTCCCCTCAACCCTTTCCCCTAGAAGACAAGTAATCCAATATAAGTTAAACATATTAAAAAATGTTAAATTCAGCATATGTATACATTTTTATACAACTGAGATATTCTAATTTCTTATCTTTCAAACTGCTTTTAGGCTGCATTACAATTTCCCTGACTTAATGGACTCTTAAAATTCATGAGGGGCCTTATTTATCCAAGAGGTATTCCAATATGAAATTGATAAATGTATAAGATGTTCTGCTTAGTTAAGGAGATATTTTGGAAGATGGAGTTAAAGGCGGTGAGAAATTGTTTTCCTTTTTCTTTTATAAATAGGAAAACAAAAATGACACTCAATAAGAAACTTCACATAAGGGCAACATGTCAATTTAAGGAGTGAAATAAAACAAAGCAGAAAACAAAATGACATAAATGAAAGTAGGAAAATTTTTTATGTTGAAAAAGAAATGGTTAGAGGCAGATCTGGGATTGAATAAGGAAAACTTTGCAAATTATTATCTGATTATCTGTTTGGAAATTTAAATGTATGCATTGAACCACTGACTAATGGTGCTCATGAATAGCTCTTTTGAGCTCAGAGCAGATGCCAGAAAACTTCTCACAAATCTAATAGGGGAGATCTAATATTATTTCTGGGTCAGTTCAAATATTTCCCTATTTAACTCAAGTATTGATCTTCAAAGAACTGGATTCTGGGGTGTGTACTTCATGTATTGTAATGGAGAGTTTATGTCATTTTAGATAATCTCTCTACATCTCAGTATCTATCAAAATGAAGACTGCCTTCAAATTATAATAGGTTCCCAGTCCCAAATCCCAATACTAGTAGTCTGCAAACAAAGCCAAAAGAAAAGGAAGGACTAAGGATTTATGAGAGAAAGAAATAGAGAAAGAAAGAAATATAAGAGAAAAAGAGGAGAGAATTAACAATGATAACTTTATTTTAGTTGTATATAAATTGCTAAGGATTAGAAGGGCTCTTAAAGCTCAGAGTCTCAACTGATTTTACAGAAGCCTTTTCATTAAAATAGGAAGACCACTAGCAAAAATTAGGGGATAATATTTTAGATCTGAGAGAAGAGGAAAGCATTTCTTTATTCCATAATAATCCCTAACTTGGGTTTCCATTTCCCATTGGTATTTTTGGATTTGCTATGATAATTACTGGAATAATCATTTAAAACTAGAGACTATTTTAAATAAGAGTTATTTTCTTTCTCTAACCTGTGGAAAAAATATTGGCCTTTCTAATCTATAGTACAATCTTGAAAGGAGTGAAAACGGAAGGGATCCCCACTGCTTATAGTTTCCCCTTTTTATCTATGCCTTCTATAGCAAAAATGCAATAAAGGTTATCATATATGTAAACAAAATTTATCATCAAAATATAAACAGAATTTAAGCAAATATAACACATGCTCTGTACTTAATCTTTCAATATCTAGTTCTAGTGCTGAATCCCTAGAACCCTACATCTTCCTTCAATATGCTAGGCTTAAATCTAAAGCTAATTCCATAGCTCATAAACCCCACACAATTGTGCTTACTCCACTGATTATCTTTTTATATCAATTAGCCAGAAAGCTAATTTACTGTTAGAAACAGATATTTACTGAGATTGTACAGTAAGAATTGGTACAAGAACATATCCCTACTGCAAAACTAAGTGATATGCTCTGTCACCAGTAGAATCCATGAGGAACTAAATTCAAGTATACAGTACATGTGGCAAAGAAGTGTAACATAACTCCTAGAAGTCATTTTACTGATGTCCTAATGATTGTTCCCTTAGGTATGGAGTAGTTATTTTTAAATTATATTTTATCTTCCTCCAATTATGTGTTAAAACAGTTTTCAAAGTTGGATTTTTTTTAATTTTGAGTTCCAAATTGTTTCATTTTTTTCTCCTCCCCCTTTCCTGAGATGACAAGCAATTAGATATATGTTATATAGATAGACATAGATAGATAGATAGATGTTATACATGTGCAATCATGTAAGACATTTCCATATTAATAATTTTCTACAAGAAGACTCAAAAAAGAAATGAGTTAAAAATAGTGTGCTTCAATCTGTATTCAGATAAAATCAGTTCTTTCTCTGGAGGTAAATGTTGTGCTGCATCATTAGTCCTTTGGGATTATTTTAGATCACTGTATAGCTGAGAATAGTTAATGTACTATCTACCACATATTAATGGAAGGAAGGAAGGAAGGAAGGAAGGAAGGAAGGAAGGAAGGAAGGAAGGAAGGAAGGAAGGAAGGAAGGAAAGAAGGAAGGAAGGAAGGAAGGAAGGAAGGAAGGAAGGAGACAGAAGGAGGCAGTGAGTGAGGAATCCAAGTGACCAGTTCCAGGACTCACTTAATTCTTTCCCTCCCTTCCTCCTTTCCTCCCTCTGTCCACTTAGGGTATGATACCTTTATCTACAGATGCTTTTAAAAACATTTTTTTCTCTTTTGCTTCTTTGAATCCTTCCGAGATATCTTGAGGTTTACTGGCTTGATTTCTTTCTTGAGGGCTAGGCCTTAAACCAAGACCAGTCTGATTCTAATTGGCCACCAAGAAGTCCTAAACCAAGCCCCATTTATCATTGTTTGGGTCCTGATTGACTCAATTATTTCTGCTTTGACCAGAAATCTCTGGCAAAATCATTTATTCATTTATCTATTTATTTAGATTATGTATTTATTTTTAGACTAGGCTAAAGTCTTTGTCTCAGTTGCTATCTAGCCTTCATCCTTAAGTGGATGTGGCCTTAATCAAACTGAGGCCTGTTGAAGATCTGAGCTTAAAAAGACCAAGGTCTCCCATTGCATCCAGGGCCATCTCCATTAATCCTTATCTATATCTTGCCACTGGATCCAGATAGCTCTGAAGGGAAAAAGTGAGACAGGTGCCCTTTCTCACTGAAATCCAATTCACTTGTATGTCATGTCATGTCATTGCATATGAAACTGTAAATCTACTAAGTACAGCTGGTTTTTCCTTTCAAATTTACAATAAAATTATCATGTGAATTTCTTTTTTTTCTTTCTTCTCCCACCCCCAAAGTGTTAAAGAATATCTTGATTCCTTTAATCTTCCAGAACTTAAATCTTAATTCCTCCCTCCCTCTCTGAAATCACTTCTAGTCAATCTCCAATCCTATTAATTCATTGTAATATTCTAGTGACTTCTTTTTCATTTCCATTTCTACAACTAGGACTTACTTAATCAGCTTATGATTAGACTTAATCTTTATTCTTCTAATTGTTTTCCCAGCCTATGATTTCTCCCCCTCTCCCAGGTAGCCTTCTCACCATTACTGCTAGATCAGTTCTTTTTAACATAATACTTCATGCCCATCACCTTCTACTCAGTTGTCTTAGGTTACCAACAATTTTAAAATTCAAACTCTTTTGCCTAATAAAATCTTGTATGTATAATAATAATCCTGTATGACCTATCTCTCTAACACCCACCCACTTTTCCTTTACATTAATTTTCTTTTATTGTCTGTCTAGTCTATTTTTTATCTATTCACAAACCTGTCACATTTATTCCTTGCTATATATTGATAAGTTCTGTGTTCCAGGAATATCTTCACAAATCCTCTTTCCTTTATCAAACTCCTACTATTGCAGTTAATACCCAGAAGAATGCTCACTGGCTAGGGTGTTATCATCTAGCCCATAGTATTCATTATCATTTCCTCTGAACTCCCATAATCTTGGTTGTCTGTGCCATCCATCTGGTCTTTAGCCTATAATACCATTTTAAATGGTTATTTTGAATATTTGTCTATCATGCCTCTCCAATTATTTGATTATAAGACATTTGAGAGTCAAGAATTATATTTTAGAATCACTAATACAACACACATAGGCAGAATGGTGCAATGGATCCAGATTTAGCCTGAAACTCAAGAAGATACACATTCACTTTCCATTTCTGACGCCTATTGGCTGTGTGACTGGGCAAATCAGTGTTCTCAGTGCTGCAGACAAATTTTTAAAACTCTAAAAATTGCAGAGAATGTACTGACTTTGCATTCATAGTGGCAATCTCCTCAGGTCATGTTTCCTAGAGCAATAAAATCTCATCTCTAATAAAGTAATCTTATCTCTCAAAATAATCGAAGATCAATAAATATTATTGAAATTTAAGTAGAAGAACCAATGAAATAGAAGGGAAAAGTATGGAGCGAAAGAGAATCAATTATGTAGACTTAAGTGATTTTGCAAATTGTTGTAGCTGTGAATTTTCTATATTTTCAGGTGACATATAATTGTCAGAACAATAAAGAGCAATCAGATAACAAACCTAGATCATTAAACACTTGTTCTAATAGTACTAATAAATGACAAGTGTAGATAAGAAGTGAATTATTTGCCTTGAATAAAAATTGGGGATAGGAAGGCAGAACAAAGCATAGTTAAAAATTGAATTTTTCTCTCCAAGAATGAATCTTAGCTTTAAAGAGAAGTAATAGAGGAGGGTGAGTAGTAATAAATGAAAGTTGTGTAACTAATCCAATATCACATCAATCAGAGCCAAGATAACATAGAGTTGGTAGCTATGATTAAAAAAATTCATATCACCTTTAGGCCAAGTAAATGCTAAAATCTATAAGCATTTTTTCATATACTGTCTCCCCACTATCAACTTCCCTAGTAAGATTTGTGGAGAAGAAACTGGCATTAAAAATTGAAGTAAGTTTTGAATCACAAAAATTTTTGAGCATAAGTGCAGGTGGCTGTTGTATTATTGATTTACCATTTCCATTTAGTATACTTACAACATAAAATAATAGTCAAAATAACTCTGGGAATTATGGCCATGGAGAAATACACCACCAGTGAAATAGCGGAATATAAGTTCACAATGCCTTAGGTTGTTAACTGCTAGAATGGGAGCTGTATTTTTTCCTGATAACTGTGCAATATGGTGTAGGCTCAGTGAACCAACAGTAAAAACAGCAATAAAAATACAAACTTTAATATTTAAAGGAAAATGAAACTTTTATTCCTGCACTTTATATCCATACTACATAGAGAGAAACCCTAAAGGATTAGTTTATTCAAGTATATTATATTTTGAATTATTAAAGAAGTTTAAAAAGGACAACCATGATTATAGCTATTCTTCAACATTGTTTATAAAAGTAATATGATTTTAATTTTTCCAGATGCTAGAAATGTCATAGGTCACATTGACATTGCCTGTAATATTTGGATAGCATGTTATGATGGCAAGTTAACTAAACCAGTTTGAAAATAAATTCATGCTTTCCTAATAACAACATAGCTTAAATATGATCAACTGTCTCAGCATGAATGATCATTATTTCTTTATAAAGGCTGTTTTTACTTCTAGCTTTACCAATATGCACATTTTTCTCTTGCTCTTCTATTCCTTTATTGCTTCACTTCAGACTGTGCAGAAATTGCTTTGTGAGTAGCTAGCATAGAATTACATCTTATTAAGAATAAACTTACTTGCCTTCACTTTACAGGGAACTTAATCTCTCTGTGACTCTACTTACACCATCCCCAACTGCATAATTATCTGAAAAGAGAATTTGATTTAATTTCACTACTAAGAAAAAAATCTACAAAATTCTTGTAGTAATGATTTGAGTTTTCTGTTCAAAGAAGATATGGAACTATATAGTGTGAGCAGTTGTGCTGAAAATTTCTTCAATTCATTCTAAAGATATAATAGAACACTATTACCACCAATCATTTCTAAGTAGTTAATTCAACAAAACCATAGAATATAAACAAAATTTCCTGTATCCCTTTTCCTGTCCTAGCTAAGATCTCTAAAATTCCTTACATTGGGAAATGGAGCTTTCCCTCATGTGTACATGTTTCAGATCCTCTAAACTGATATAGATAAATGCCATATAAATAACCATTTGTATTCCAGTTCATTCATTTGATAAAAACTTATTGAAAACAACTTTTCTGCTTTGTATTATGATTAATATATGAGAAAATGGAATGCTGGATATCAAAGAGAAAGAAAGAGGAAGAGAGAAAAAGAGAGAGAGAGCAGTATCTATATATGTGTATATGATATAACAGGTCTTGCTCTGTATGTATATTTTAAAATTCTTTTCATGAATATTATATACCAGATCTGCCTATGTATGTATATCTTTGAATTCTTTTCCTGAATATACACTTAAGAGTCATTGTTGTGTTCAAAGCATTAATATAAAGCAGATAAAGGCATACAAAAACAGATATTTTGAATCCCAATGTATTACTAATTTCAACAATGCACTATTCAAATTGTCTATATTATTATCCTCTGCTTTTATTCAATGATGACCTTTTCTTGTAATTTATACCCTTATAATGCCTTTTAATGCCTTCTCATGACAATAGCACCATTATTGATAGAATGCAGCACTTTTCCTTGTACTCACATATGGCTTCTGAAATCTCTTTAACACACTTACCTGCAATTTTTATTTTTATGAAAATGGGATGCTCTAAGGCTTCCAAGGCCCTCTCCAACTAAGGAAACCTAAGAAAAGAGCTCTTCTGTCTCTTGGGATCCAGGTTCTTCCAGCCTACTATTGGCTCTTTTATCTTTTCTTGTTCCCACTTCATGTAAAATAAGCTTTCCAGGACCTCACAAAAAAAAAAAATAATGTTACTACCTGCAATGAGAATATACCTCAAGCGAGAATCTTTCATAATAGCATGCCTTTCTCAGTAGAACCCTATCCCTACCTCGATGACTAATGGGATTTAGCCTTCAATGATTACCATACATCCCCTTCCAATGAGGGAAGAGTACAGAGTTGCATAGCTGTCAGTACACAAATACCATGCCTTACTCCCAACTCCCTTATTCCCACCCATCATCACTAATATTCTATTCCAGATCTGCTCAAATTTTCCACTGTTCTCTCTGGAATGGCTGTTCAATAATTAATAAACTTCCTTTCACCTTAAAACTTTTCCTTTCTTTCTCTTTCTATCATTTGTCACTTACAGGAAATCTTGTTGACTTGTTTTTGCTCTCTACAACTTCTTCTAGACCCTCTCTCTACCATATTCAATCAATAAGAATTTATTTCAGGCCTACTATGTGTCAGGAACTATGTTAGACATTGAAGATACAAATGCATAAGATTAAATATTTCCTATTAGTAAGGACCTCACATTTTAGTGGGAAAACACTATAACTTCATGTGAAAATATATACAATGTAATATAAAATTAACAAATATAGATATATAACAAATATTTAAATATAAGGCAGTTTGGGAAGAAATACATTAGCAGTTGAGGGAATCAGGAAAGACTTTATGTCAATAATGCCTGAACAACATCTCAAAAGAAGACAACCTCTGAAAGGTTGCAGTATTAAGGGAGTGCATACCAAGCCATGAAGGATGAAAAGTGCAAATAGCTAGAAATGGAAAACAGACCCACGTGTGAAGGGACCAGTTTAACTGGATTATAGAATGTGCAAGAGAAAGTAATGCTTTTTGAAACTGAGAAGATAATTTGGATTATGGTTGCATACAGCTTCAAAAACTAAACTGACTATTGGTCCTTGAGGTTTTGCCATGGCCGTCTTCTCTTCTCTCTCTATATATAATTTCATTTGATATTTTCATAAACTTAATTAGCATCTCTTCATTTTGCCCCAGTCTTTCCACCGACCTTTAAACCCCCATCCTTAATTGCCTTTTAGACATCCCAAATTGTGTCCAGTATACTTCTTAAATTCAGTATGTCAAAAAATGGAATTCTCTGGCTTTTCCCTATTATTCCCCTTATATCTTAGTGTAGCTTGTAATCCCCTATTAATGTAGAGGCCAATCTTATCCTCTCAATTTTTTAGACTCACAATGTAGAAATTATCCTGTCCACTTATATACACCACTTATATATAATCTGTTCGCAAGACCCATTTCACCTTTGCAACATCTCTAAATATACCTCCTTCCCTCTTCTGACACTGGCACTACTCTAATATAAGCCCTCTTCATGTTACATCTAAATTACTGTAATAGCTTGCTTTTGGGTCTCTCCTCAGGCTAATCCATCCCCCATTCAGCAACTGAAGTGATTTTCCTAAAGTGTAGGTCTGATCCTATCACTAAACTCTCTGTTGCCTCCAATATCAAATCAAATGTTCCATTTGGTATTCAAAGACTTTTATAACATAGTCCCCTCCAACCTTTTCAGTTTCTTATATTTTTTTCACTTGACATGTATTCTTTGATCCAGTGACATTGGCCACCCAGCCACAAACAAGGCACTTCATCTCTTAAATTCAAGCATTTTCAAGAACTGCTTACCATGACTCCTCACTTCCCACCAGGGCTGGAAGACTCCCTTTTTTTACTTTAACTATTTTCTTTCCTACTTTCCTTTAAGTCCCAAGTAAAATTCTACCTAATACATAAAGGCTTGCCCAATTCTTAATTTGAGTGCCTTCCCTCCATTTATCATTTCCTATATACCCTGCATATTTTCCTATGTATTTATTTGAATAGTGTTTCCTCTATCAAATTATAAACTCCTTGTGGGTAGGGGCTGTCTTTCACTTCTTTTTGTATCTCCAGTACTTAGCTCAGTGCCTAGTACATAGTAGGCAGTTAATAAATGTTTATTGATCGATTTAGTTTATATTATATTTCAAAGGAAATAGGAAGCCATTGGAGTTGATTAAGAGAGTTGTATAGTCAGAACTACATACTTTGGAAGCAAAATAAAGGATGGACTGAAATGGGAAGAGAATTGAAGAATAGAGACCAACCAAGAAGCTGCTGCATTCATTCAAATAAAAAGTTTTGAGAACCTGAATTAGTAATAATGAAAAAGGAGTCAGACATGAGACATTGAGAAAGCAGAATTGAAAATATATGATAACCACTTAGGTATCTGGTGTGAGAGTGAGAATTCCACAATAATCCCAAAGTTGTTATTATGGGAACCTGATGATGGTACCATTTAGTTAAATAAGGAAGTCTAGAAGAGGAGAGGGTTTGGGCAGAAAGATATTGAGCTCTGTTTTAGACATGTTGAGCTTAAGATTATCTCCAAGACATTCAATTAGAAACATCCAATATAAAATTGATGATATAGTATTGAAATTAAAGGGATTGACAGGCTGGGAATTATTGGGGGTCATCTAGTAGTTGATCTGAGTGCCATCTGCATAGAGATGATGGTTAAGCCAATGGGATATTATGAGGGTCTCAAGAGAGAAGGCATATGTATAAGTGGAAGAGAAGAGAACCTAAGAGAGAATCTTAGGGAACACTCAAAATTAGGGGACATATGAATACCAAGAAAGATTTGTCAGACAGATAAGGAAAATCATGAGATAGTAATTCAAAGGCAACAAGCCAGGAGAGCTAATTGTAGGAAGAATAAAAAGGTAGAAGAGGTCAATATTGTGAAGGGTTTTAAATGCAAGACAGAGTATTTTGTTTTATCTTGGAGTCAATAGAGAGCCATTGTAGTGACAGGATCACAACTACACTTTGGGCAGATCACTTTAGTAACTTAATGGAAGATCAAATAGGTAGATCAATTAGCAAAAAAATGGAGAAAGTATGTTTAAGAGTGTCAGATATAGCAGAGAAATCTGGAAGGATTAGGATTGAAAAAACACCATCAGATTTGGCATATTAGAAATCATTGGTAATTTTGGAGAAATGATGAGGTCAGAAGGTAGATTGCAAAGGATTCATTAGTGATTGAAAAGAAAGAAAGTGTAAGTAACAAATGTTGATTGCTTTTTTCAGATGGTTTCTTTGAGAAAGGGAAGACTGTTATACGATGATAGTTTGAAGTGATGATAAGGTCTAGTGAAGTTTTTTCATATTTTTTAATAGGGATGAGGCGACTATATATATGGTGGCTGTAGGAAAGAAACTCTTTGGTAGGGAAAGATTGAAGATTCAAAATAAGGAATGATTTTAGATCTAGTCTGTTGGCAAAGGTGGGATGAGACCACGTGCTTGTGAAGGGGATAGAAAATGCTTTGACAAGAGTAAGGGTTTCCCCTGTGTCAGAGATAAAGGAAAGGAGAGAATGAGAGATGATGTAAAGAGGATTTTATGGTAAAGACAACAGAATAAGATGGAATTCACACTGAATGATAACAACTTTTAGTACAGTAAAAGGCATGGTCATCAATCAAAAAAGGAAGAAGGAAAGGGAGTTGTCGGAGGTTTAATGAGAAAAGAGAAGATCTGGAATATCATTTGTGAGGAGTGAGGTTGAGATCACTTAGAGAGGAATAAAAAGATTGCTTTGCTACATTGAGGGCTCAGTTGAAGTAATATAACATGAATTTGTATTGTACTCAAGTGTGTTCAGTGAGTAGTAACATTAGGTGATAGAGAGTAATCCAGAATTGAGGTTTTATAAGAGAGAATCTGCAATAGGATAAGGTGGAAAGAAATGCAAGAGAAGTGGAATGTAGAGTTGACATTGGATTGAGGTTGGAAAGAGAGAAAATCAAAGTCAGATTAAGAGAAAGTTTTGAGGATCTAAGAGGCTAAGGGTATTGATGAGGGAAGAGAACAGGTTTAGGATGAATGAAGCATAGTGAGAGATGCAATGATAGTAGGCATATCTACAAAACATGAATGTCTACCAATAGTCTAATTCAACTATAATGCATTAATAATGTATACCAGAAATGGAAAATATTCAAAATAGAGGGAATGTGAGAGTTTTTAATTAGGAAAATGAAAGATTCTTCTTGAGAAAAAAAAGAGAGAGTGAATTTGGAAAAGGGGGATATCTACCATATCCTTCTTTCATCAATAAATTCAGTACTTGCTTATAGTCTTTCCCTCTTCCCCAGGCCCTAGACTCATTTTAGGAGATGTCAATATACATATTCAATGCTCCATCAAATATTCTAACTTGCTAGTTTTTCATTCTATTCAATTCCTATGCTTACTCTCATACTTCATCTCAGCTACCTACAGAGATGATCATATCTATGATCCTGCCATCACTCATAATTGTTTGACTTTGATGTTTATGAATTTCAAAATTTTTCTCTGATTATAACAATTTATCATTTCATCTTTCCCTTTATCTTATGACTTCTAACCCTGTTCTTTATCTTCACTGTGGTCTTCATAACTCTACTCCTCATTTCTTTTACAGACTACTGGGAGTTCTCATTTTTTTATTTTCATTTAGCACATTGATAATGAGGTTGACACATGCATTGTCAGAGTCAGCTCATTGTTTAGGAGACTCCAAAGGAAAATGTGAGTGAGATAAGACTTACTAATAAACTGAAGGTTTACAAAACCATTGTCCTGATCTAAATGCTGTATGCTTGTAAAACCTGGACAGTCGGTATACCAATACATGCCAGGAAACCAAATCACTTCCATTTTAGTAGTCTTAGGAAAATTTGAAAGATCACTTGGCAGGATAAGATACCATCACTGAGGTCATTTCTCAAATTAAGCCACCAAGCAGAGAGCGCAATTCTAATTTGCTGGTCACATTATTTGAATGTCAAACGCACACTTGCCAAAAAAAAGACTATTTTATGGAGAACTTGTACAGGACAGCTGTTCACCTGGTAATTCGAAAAAGATACAATGACACTCTCAAAGTCTCTCTTAACTTTGAAATTGATTGTGTGGCATGGAATACAATGACGTAGGACTGCCCAGCAATCCTCAGAGAAGGTGAGCAGAGTTGAAGTAGCTCAAAAGAAATGCAAGATGTGCAAATTTACAGTATTTATCCCAAATGTTCACATGTGCTATTTATGTCCAACTGGTAGTAGAGCATTCCTAGTTCAAATTGATCAGCCATAGTCAGATACACCGTAACTTGACTCTAATACAGTGATATCATTTTAGGTCTCTTTTAAGAATGAATGATAACAATCAACCAGTTTTGCAGTCTACTATCACCATTGCACTATCTGTGCTGTCCTGGGGTATATATAGGGTGTGTTCAGGGAAGAGTAGTACCTCTGGTATGAAAGCTGCTGAGCCCTTTACATGGCTGCTTTCTACCTCTGATGTCTACCTGATCCACCTAACTCTCACCTGTGGGTCCAAGAAACTGTAGCATGCACAGTGGCCATACCTCAGTAAAATGGTTCAGCAAATGGGTTAAACCAGATTGAAGATAACCAAAGGGTCTCATACCCTGTGGTGAGTTAGAGGGGTGAGTGCCCCAGGCATATAAAGACTTCCTCTGGTGGAATGGGTGGATGAGAACAATTTGTTCCAATGGCCATGAAGGCAGCTGACTCAGGGTTGTGGAATGCTGAGAGCTTGGTTAGACTTGAAGACACAAAGGTCATCCACAGCAACTTGAGTCATCATCGGTCATTTTGGCTCTGTCCTGCCACTGGAAAATGGTGGCTTTAGAAGAGAGAGTGAGGCTGATGACTTCATGCAACTCTGCATCAATTAAATCCAGTTTAGCCATGAATCAAAAGACATCACCATATCATTTTACTATTTCTACCTATCTCAAAGTCCCATGGCAAAAGGTGAGTGATGAAGCAGCAGGTGCAATACACTAGGAGGTGTAGTCACAATCCTGCACACAGGCAGCCCAGACCAGAAGGTTGTCTTCTCACTGGAAGCAGACGTGGGATTCAGCTGCCCCTGGGTGTCTGAGCAGCCTTTTAAGGATCGCCCTGCTCATCTTCATGTATGAAAAAGGGGCTAAAAATTGTCTGCTTACCCAGCCCTGGCCTGATTAGCATGGCAAGTAAGGATCCCACTCTGTGGTCAAGACACTAAAAAATGTACAAATTCTTCTGAAAATCTGATTCCTCTTACCCTCGGTACATGAAATGTATGTGCACTTAGAGACAACACAAAATCCAGAAGACTTGAAAGAAGAACAGCTCTTGTTGTGAGAGAACTTGACAGATATCACATCCAAATAGCAGCCCTGAGTGAAACAAGACTGGCAAATGAAGGACAACTCATTGAAGTAGGAGCTGAATACATGTTGTTTTTTTGTTGTTGTTGTTGTTTTGTTTTGCTTTTTTTTTTTTTCTGGAGAGGCTGCAGTGCAAGGAAGCACCATGAAGCTGATGTAGGTTTTGCAATCAAAATTTATCTAGTAAACAACCTTGAATGCTTCCAAAATGAGTGAATGACAGGCTCATGACAACGTGATTACCCCTTACAGGAAAATGCCACACTACCATCAGTGCCTATGTTCCCTTCATGATGAACCTTGATGAGGTCAAAGAAAAATTTTATGGAAGACCTTTATCATCAACGTGCCAAAAGAGGACAAGCTTATAATTTTGGGTGACTTTAAATCTAGAGTAGGCTCAGACCACCAGGCATGTCAGGGAATCCTTGGGTGGAATGGAGTTGGAAATAGGCACAGCAGTGGTCATTTACAATTGGAGACTTGTGCTTCTCATGACCTCCTCACCAACACTGTATTCCATTTGCAACACAACTTCATGGATATCCCCTTGTAGCAAACATTGGCATTTAATGTGATTGTAAGAAGAGATAGGATGTGAGTGACCAAGGAAATGTGTGGTGCAAAGTGCTGGATTGACCATAGACTTATCCTTTCCAAACTGAATATCCATATTCAATAAGTGCCAGCCCCAAGGCAAAAAGACCACTAGAAGAATTAATGTCAAAAAAAAATTAGAATGCTTCTTTGAGCAGGAACAATTTGTTGCCAACTTGGAGGGTAAATCGAGCCAAGACACTGTTGGAAACAATGGAACAGAAAAGAAGTGGGCAGCTCTTCTGGGTGAGAACACTCTCAAACTTAAAATGATGAGGAAATTCAGAAGCTGCTAAATGAAAAGCGAGAACTTCATGGGGTATACCAGCAGGATAGTTCATCAAAAGTAAAGAACCATCAAAACTTAGAAAGATGCAGTATTCTTGGTTCAGTTAAAAGGCAGATGAAATTATATTTTATGCAGGTGGTGCAGTTGATAGAGTACCAGCTCTGAAGTCAGGAGCACCTGAGTTCAAATCTGGTCTCAAGACACCTAACACTTCCTGGCTATGTGACCCTGGGCAGGTCACTTAACCCCAATTGCCTCAAGGAAAAAAAAGAAATTAGATTTTATGCCACTAGCAACAATCCAAAGCATTTTTAAGTTGCACTGAAGGTTATTTTTGGGCCAGACTTATGGTGCATCTCAACTACTCAGTGCTGATGGTGCCACACTGATTAACGAAAAGAACATGATCCTAGAGAGATGAGATGAACACTTCCATGGTGTCCTTAAGAGACCATCATCAATCAATGCTGAAACTATTGACCATTTAACTCAAGTTATAATCAATCATTCTCCAGCTGAAGAAGAGGTTTTGAATTCCATTAGACTACTTTTGTGTGGTAAAGCACTGCTGATTCTATTCCAACTGAGATTTATAAGGTGGGGTCTCCATTGCTTATACAAAAACTGATTGAAATTTTCTAGATTATATGGAAACAAGAGGTTATACTCCAGGAGGACACTTCAGTGTCCATCTTCATGAAGGTAAAAGGAATACGTTGCCCTGTGACAATCATGGGGAGTGGAGAGGATTCTCTCACTTACCATTGCTGGTAAGATAATTGCCAGAGTCCTCCTTAATAGGCTGACCCTACCCCCAGAAAAAGGTCATCTACCTGAGAGCCAGTGTAGCTTTAGAAGGGGCTAAGAACAGTCGATATGGTGTTTACTACCCAACAACTCCAAGAAAATTCCAGGAGCAGAACAGAGGTCTGTATACAACATTTGCAGATTTGACCAAGGCCTTTGATACTATCAGCCATGAAGGCTTCTGGAAAAATTGTCAATCAATATCAATCAATCAAATCAAAAAAAAATATCAATCAATCAATCAAAAAATCAAAATCTAGTTACCCAGAGAAATTCAGCAGTATAGTAAGTCAGTTTCATGATGTCAGATTGTCTGAAGTTCTGGACAATGGGAAATGCTCTCGAGCTTTCCCAGTCACCCATGGTGTGAAACAAGGCTGTGTGCTTGCTCCAGTGCTTTTTAGCATAATGTTTTCAGCTATGTTGTTAATTGACTTCAATGAGGATAAACAGAATCAAAATCAGCTGCCGCATTGATGGTAAATTCATTAACTTGAAACTAGAGTGGAGAGAGTGTTGGTTCATGATTTTTTGTTTGCAGATGATTATGCACTTAATGTAGCCTCTGAACCTGACATGTAACAAAGTATGGGTCATTTCTCTGCTGTTTGTGCTCATTTTGGCTAACAACCCCAAGAAAACAAAGGCCCTCTATCAGCCATCACTATACCATTCATATGCTAAATTATTAGTTACAGCAAATGGTTGTTTTTAATATTGTGGATAAATTCACTTACCTTGACAGTGTATTTTTGAAGGATGTTCACCTTGATAATGAGATCAACGCATGCATTGCCAGAGCTAGCTCATTGTTCTGGAGGCTCTGAGGAGAAGAAAGATATTAGACTGGCTACCAAATTGAAGATCTACAGAGCCATTTTGCTGACCTCATTGTTGTGTGCCTTTGAAAACTGGACAGCATGCCAGTGTCATGCCAGGAAACTGAATGGCTTCCATTTGAATTGTCTTAGGAAAATTCTGAAGATCTTCTGGCAGGATAAGATACCAGACACTAAAGTTGATCCACAGTTGAACAAATTTAGCTTTATACCATTCTTTACTCTAGAATTCCTTGCTTTTTTTTTAAGTGGATAACATGACTTAACAAATCTAATTCTGAATTACTCTCACCATTCCCTTTCTACATTCTACATTCTTATTCAAGTACTGCTGAACAGAAAAGATACCAAGAAACCATGCTTAATTGGATCCATTACAAATGGATGTTATCTAATCTCAACTGGGACATCATTATTTTAAGTTAGTCATTCTACTCTTTCCTTAAAGAGTTCTCTATATCAGGGGCAGCTAGGTGGTGCAGTGGATAGAGCAGCAGCCCTGAAGTCAGGACATCCTGAGTGCAAATCTACTCTCAGACAATTAACACTTCCTAGCTTTGTGACCCTGGGCAAGTCACTTTACCCCAATTGCCTCAGAAAAAAAAATATAATTCTCTATATGTCAAAGCCTTTCCTCAAGTTTTCAGTCCTTCTTCCACACACTCTGCTGAAGATTTTCTCTTACATTTCCTTTTTATAAAATGAAGCCATTCTCCAAGGCCCCTGTTTTTCTCATTTCACATTGCTGAGACAGCTTCCCTTGCCTTCTCCCTTCCTCCTATCTCAGACAAGGAAGTAATCCTTCTCATTGCCAAGGCCAGATCTTCCAAATGCACTGAACTCCATTCCCTTTCATCTTCTTCAATAAATGTTCCTGCTATTATCTCTATTCTCTTTTTTTATCTCTACTTTATCCCTGTAATAAAAAAAATGTTCTGGCTGCCTAAAGGTATCCTCAGTCCTTTGAAACAAAGCTTCCATTTAATAACTTACTGCCCCTGCCATATCTTCCCTACTCTTCTAGGCTAAACATGTTAAGAAACATGATTATACTAGGGACCTCTATTTCTTCTCCTCTCACTTTCTCTAAATCTTCTGTAATTTGATTTCTGTTCTCACATCATCATTAAAGATAAAATTTATAAAACATTTAAAATGTTTTCATCTTATTTATCTCCCTCCTTTCCAATGAGAAGACAGGAAATAAGATACTTATTTTACATATGAAGTCATGCAAAATATATTTCCATTTTAGTCATATTCAAGAAAAAAATGTAAAAAAAAATAAAGGGAAAAATGTGCCTCAGTCTCTACTCTTGAGTTCATCAGTTCTCTTATCATCTGCAGATGGATAGCATTTTATAACCAGAACCCTTTGGAGTTGTGGTGAATCAATGTATTGAACAGAGTTACTGAGTCTTTCATAGTTGATTATCCTCATAATGTTGGTTCTGCTCACTTCATTTTGAATTAGTATATATATACATATATATATATACATATATATATATATATATAGTATATATATATATATATAATATGACTTTCCAGGTGTTTTAAACCACCCCTTTCATTATTTTTTACATCAAAATAGTATTCCATCACATTCACATACCATAAATTTTTTCATCTATTACTCCCTCCTACGGTGGGAGTAATTCAAAATTGGATTTGTTAAGTCATGTTATCTACTAAAAACAAAAAAAAAGGCAAGGAATTCTAGAGTAAAGAATGGTGGTGGAAATTCCTTCAATTTTCAAATCTTTTCCACCATAAAAAGAGCTGATACAAATATTTTTGTATGTATACATCGTTTTTTTCTTTAATCTATTTTGGGGTATAAACCTAGTGATGTATTGTTGAGTCAAAGGATATACACAGTTTAATAGTTGTTTGGGTATAGTTCCAAATTGCTTTCCAGAATAAGTGAATTAGTTCACAACTACACAAAAAAAAAACAGTTTATTCATATGTGTGTTTCTCCAAACCTTTGTCATTTTTGTCATTTTCCCTTTTATTGTGATAGAAATGAGAGTTGCATTTTGTCAGAACCCTTCTCAGTATCTATTGATATGATTGAGTGGTTTTTATCATTTATATTATTAATTTAACTTATTTTGTTTATGGTCTTTTTATGTTAAAAGTAACCTATATTCCTGGTATAAATCTAACCTGATTTTAGTGTAATGTTTCTAATATTTTTCATAGCCAATTTGCTATCATTTGATTCAACAATTTTACATGACATCTATGTCCTAATACATGGTCAATTTTCGTAAAGGTATTATTGAATACAATTGAAACCACTTTTAAAAGGTATTCTTAATTGGAAAATCTTATGGCCTTTAATCAATTCTCATCCATCTTCACTCTTTCTAACATTTGAAACTTTTGATGACTTTATGGATCTATGAGACATTGTTCTCTTCTGTTTCTTACTCACTATTACTTCCAGTATTAAGTATAAAGTACTTTGGTTCAAATACAGAACTCTTTACAATTTGACTTCCTCCTAAACTTTCAGTCTTACATTTTACTTCCTTCCACACAATTGATGATCCAGCCATACTCACCTAATTATTGCTTCTAGGATTCAAAAATTTACAAGCATAAAATTGACAATATTTTGCTTCTCTAAAGAATCATAGATTTAAAGCTACAAGAGACTTTAAAGGCCTTCAAGGCTAACTTTTCGTTTTATGGTTGAGAAAACTGAGGCCCAAATCTCTCTGTGATTTTCCCAGAGCTACTTAGCTAGGAATATCTAAGGTGTTATTTAACTGAGCGCTTCATGAATATAAGTACAGAAATCAATATACTCCTGCTCACTGTCTCCATGTTATTGACCATTTTTATTTTTTTAACTTATTTTATTTCTAATTTATAGAATTAAACAAGAATTTACATAACAGAATATAATAAAAATAAAAGATGATTGCATGTGAAACTGCAAATCTATCAAATACAACTTGCTATTCCCTCTAAATATATACAAAAGTTATCATGTAATTGTTTTTTCCTTTTATCTTCTCTTCTCCTGCCCCAGTAATAGCTATCATTAGATACAAATGTGTGTGTATGTGTGTGTGTATAAAATTCTATACATACTTCTATTTATCCGATCTTTCTTTGGATGCAAATAGCATCTTCTTTCATATGCCCTTTGTAGTTAGTTTGGATATTTATAATAGTCAAAACGACTTCAGGCAAAATGGTTCTTTAAAATTGATTGCTTTTATTACATACAATGTTTCTTTGGTTCTGCTCATTTGTTTCTTTATTATTTCATCCCAGTCTATTCATATTTTTCTAAGATCATTGAGTTCAACATTTCTTAATAGTATTCTATTACAATCATATAACACAACTTGCCCAGTCATTCCTCAATTGAAAGGCATCCCCTCAGTTTCCAGTTCTTTGCCACCAGAACGAGAGCTATTCTAACTATTTTAGAATATACAGATTATTTATCTTTTTCCATAATTATCTTTGGAAATAGATGAAATAGTGCTGTTGCAGATATTGGTATTGGCATCATGTTATCGGCTATTTTTTTTGGCTTTCTCTTTTTCATTTTCTTTTTTCCCCTTATTTACTTAAAACTTAAATGCAAAATTTAAAAAATAATAAAAAAAAATTTGCCATGTATACAGTAAAACATAGGAGAGGCTTCAAAATATAAAACAGGTTTCCATTTCAGGAAAGTCTACATGATAAATACTATACATTATGGTCAAAGGTGTCTATTTTTTCTTTGCTCCTTTGTAGGTATTCTGTGTTCTCTGCTGTGTAATTTTTACTTTATTTTTTTTTCTTTTTGTCTCTTCCTTCCCCCAAGAAGGCTTCAATTAAACATGTAAATACATGGATATCTATAATCACATATATATATATATGTCTACATAAGACCACACTACACTTGTTTGTCCTGTTTCTCTGAATGTGGGTGACATCTTCCTTCATAAATCCAACTCTTTCCATATTTTTCTAAATCTAGCAGCTTTATCATTTCCTACACGACAGCATTGTTTTTATAATGTCTAATTTTAAATCCTGTAAAACAATATTGATTAATGACATATACATTGCAGTTTCTGTTTTTCTCTTTTGAGTAAATCTATTTGCTCTTCACTATTTAAAAAAACATTTGATTCAGTAGGACAAATGCAGGTATCAAATGTCTTCTCCTATGAGTCCATCTCCTATGAAAATCATTCCAAATTCCTTGGAAGATGTCACAACACAATTAATTTTGTTGGTGATACCGCCTGAACAAGACATATAAATGGTAGATTCATGATGGCCAAAGTAATTTTTCCATCATTATGGAGGTCATTTGTTGAGTACAAATGGAAAAAGGATCCCAAAAAATTTCCTAAAGAGCAATTTGAAATCATACTTAAAATATAAGCAATATTTAAAAATTCAAGTAGTTCTATATATTTATGGATGTAAGTACTCTGATGGTGTGGCAAGTGTTACTCTTCTCCATGCCTTCTTATAAGTCCTACAAGTCTACCTGACATTAAGATCAGCTATTCATTGTCCCTTAGTGGTTAAATATTAAATAAAATCTCAACAAAGTAGACAATTATAATATATTCAAAATATTTATTACCAAATTGGATTTATACCAAGAATACAATAATGGTTCAACATTAAAAAATCCTAAACACAATTATTGTACTAGATAGAGTACTGGGCATGGTGTCAGAAAAACCTAAAGCTATATGACCTTGGGAAAAATCACTTAACCTATTTGTCTTGGTTTCACCAACTGTAAAATGGGTATAATAATAGCACGTGCATCATAGGATTTTTGTAAGGATCAAATGAAATGTATTTGTAAATCATTAATCATAATGCTTGATAGTTGTTATATGAATGGTAATTATTATAAAACATCATAAAAGATGCAAAATTATAAGTACGTATACAGAAAAGTGACAAAATAAGGCCTTTGTTGAAGTTAAAATATTTGAAACCAAAAGAACAAAATCACTTTTCCTCTGTAAAAATAATTTTAATATCAAACTATCTGCCTTAAACAAAGATCTCGCTTTATTTATAATGATCTTTTCCAATAAGAACAAGAGTAAGGCAAAGGAATACTTGTTTTAATAATTATTCAATTTAATTCTAGAAATGCTAACTATAACAATCAAAAAAATAATTTGGAAAATAAAAGCAGGCAAATAATTGGCACAATTACTTCTATCTACAGATACTTTGATGGTTTATTTTGAGAACCCCAGAGTGATGGTAAAAAAAAACAAATCAAGATACTTTTGAGATAATACTTTGGTGAAGTACCAAAATACTAAATAAATCTACAAAGTTAAATCAAGTTCTTTGTATTTTACTAAGATCAGAAGGAAGAGATCAAAAATTATATTTAATGAAGAATAATTGAAAATGCATCAAATATTTTAGAATTAACATGTTGCCAAATTTAGGACTAATGAGTTAAATTATAAAACACTCTTTACCGAAACAAAAGAATAAAAATAATGGAGAAATATCCAATATTCATGACTAAGCTTTGTTAACAAAGTAAAATTATAATAATAATTAAATTAATTTTTAGATTTAGTACTACAACAATAAAAATTAGCAATGTAATATTTTATAGAACTACATACAAAAAATAACAAAATTTAGTTGGAAGAAAAAAAATCAAGAAAATAGAGATAGTGGAAAGTATCATTTACCAAACTATATTACAAATCAATAGTCATCAAATATATTTGGTATTGGTTAAAATAGTAGCTTAATAGATAAGACTTAGAATTAAATGAACATAAGTAATCCACTATTATTATTAAGACTCTCTTTCCAATAAATAATTTTTCAAAGGATATAAATAAAGTGATATATAGAGATAAGTGTCATTGATCTAGAGGAATTCTGAAGGCTCTTCAAAATCTAAAGCCATAGCACTATGATTATATTGAATAGAAATTAAGGCAACTTTTGAGTTTTCCTTTAATACCAAAAAAAAAAAAGTCAAAAGATAGTAATGAACAGTATTGCACAGTCCTGCTACTGCAGCATTGTATATTTGTGAATTGTTCAAACAAGAAATATCACCGAGCTGTTTTGTTTGTAACGTCTGACAGCAATAATACTATAAACCATGCATCTTCAGGAGGTCAAAAACCTATACCAAATTAATAGAACAGTAGGGTTTTTTTTCTTCTGGTAACAAACACTAAATAGAAACACTAAGTAGATTCATTGACAATGAAATGGCTGAAGAAATCATGAAACACCACTCTACTAGATTGTTATTTCATCTTAAGAAAGGACAAATATGAGCCATTCAGAAAACCTTAGGAAGACTTGCCCAAGTAGCATCACAATGAGGAATGCAGACTAGGAAAATAACATTCGATGGGATGATCAAGCTGAAAAAGAAAGATAGCAGGAGAGTACAGCTGAACTCCCACCATTGGCAGTGTTTCTTGAGAACACACGTTGAAACAAGTCTCCTTCTTCACAGAGAAATGCCACATGTTCTACTTAATGGAATCACTGTTTGACTTTTTTCATGTGACTAATGATGTGGCAATACAAAACATGTGAGGAAATAGCTGGTGCAAAAAATAAAAGGCATCAAAAGTTTTAAATAGCATGTTTGTCATTAAATCAAAAGATCAATGAGTTATTCTGGAAGAATCCTGATATAGGAGAAGGAGATAAGGATTGAAAAGCCACTTCTTATATTAATTTACCTAGGTAATCTAGGGTAAGTCACTTGGTTACTACAAAGGTAGAGAGCTTCACTTTTTCTTACCTGCAAAAGGAGAGATTAGAATTTGAAGATGCTATTGCCTATTCTAGATATAACAACAAGTATCTGGGGTTTGATTCTACCAGTCCCAAGTCAATTCCAGAATGCTAGACTGAACCTTCTTGGCAATTGTATTAACTCTTGCTGGCCTCTTAGCTATCATTGAGTTACTTATTCAGAGAAC
Organism: Myrmecobius fasciatus; assembly: GCA_023553655.1. Taxonomy (NCBI): domain Eukaryota; kingdom Metazoa; phylum Chordata; class Mammalia; order Dasyuromorphia; family Myrmecobiidae; genus Myrmecobius; species Myrmecobius fasciatus. Next base: position 127,970 of record JAJPUD010004986.1, on the reverse strand, counting down.
TATGATAATCTGATTTGTATAGTCATTAAATCAGGAATGTTCTTTTTCATATCACATTTTCCCCCAGGAGTGATAAATACTGACCTCAGCTTCATTTTTGTGGTGAGAGAAAAATCAAGAACTAAAAACATTCAACGATTTCATTTAGCAGTCTTTTATTGGTGCTTTGAAAGTGACTTCACACTGTTTTAGTCACAGCAGTAGCTCATTACTTCAAACTAGAAGCAGCTTTAAGTAGTTTAAATGTGTGTTTTCTTATCACAAAATCCAGAAGTGATAGTTATTTATTCATTATTTGGTGTTGTATAACTACTAAAATGTCACCTTAAATTAAATTTCTTTCACTGAAGTTCTTAACTATCTGCTTACTATGTTAGAAAAATAGCACCTGCTAGAACTATGGTTGGTATACCTAGGGATATGAAGGGACACACGCTGAGAAACAAGATGATTACTTCAAGGAGTATCATCAGGGTCCTTAATCTTTAATGGATCTCTCAAAGGATCTCAGAGGTTTAAAGAATAAAACTAGGGTAAGGTAAATTGTTCCTATTTGACAATGTTCACAGCTACAAAAGTGCTGATAATGTAAAATTTGCATGGTCTCAAACATCTAATAATAAATGCAATACATCTCTTCTTGATGCAAAAATTACCCAAGAAACTATAATGTTATACGGTGGGCATCAGCAGATATTCTCAAATCATTTCAGTGTTAACAGTGAATAGGATCACATGGGAAATTACTTTTCTAAATGGGGATGCATTTTACTATTCCAATAATGATGGTCTCAATAAGTGGACCCAGCAGAGTATGAGATTACTAGCAACCATATCTATAAAAAGGGGTCCCCGATTTTATATTCAAAAATAATATATAATTTGTCCAAATCTTATGGAAAATTTACAATTAATTTACAATTAAAAGTGCAAAATTCACAGGTGGTTGTTTTTGAAATGCCTCTGTGGTACTTTTTATTTGTTACAGAAAGTTATCTTCCAAGGCAACTAACTTTATTTCCCTAAGTTGAGCTGCTATAAGTCAAATTATTGGTCATGCTACTAACAGAGACCTTTTTCTTTCAATTTCTCAGAGAGCTGACATAGGAATTTCTGCATTAACCATAACACCTGATCGTGAAAATGTGGTAGACTTTACAACCCGTTACATGGACTACTCTGTGGGTGTGCTGCTGCGCAGGGCTGAAAAGACAGTAGATATGTTTGCCTGCCTTGCTCCATTTGACTTCTCTTTGTGGGCTTGCATTGCTGGTACTGTACTCCTCGTGGGATTGCTGGTTTATCTCTTAAATTGGCTTAATCCTCCACGTCTACAAATGGGATCAATGACTTCTACCACACTCTACAATTCAATGTGGTTTGTGTACGGATCTTTTGTTCAGCAAGGTAAGGAAAAAAATAAACATTGCCAACAAAAAAAATACTAAAATAAGTTCCCATATTTATGAGTTTTCCACAAATATTCACTTAAATGCAGAAAAAATGAATTTCTCAGCATTTTGTATATATTTTGATACTTTAGGTATACTATAGCTAATAAAGTTAGCTATCTTTTGAAAATATGTACAATTTCATTTCTAAAAAATATTTCATCAGAACTGAAATCTATATGACAAATCAGATTTCCATCTGAAAGTTTTGAGTATTTGTTAGGCTGGTCTTTTAAAGTAATAACATTGAATATACAAAAAAAAATGGATGTTATTGGATGTTTGCTTTTTGTTTTATTAGTTTTTAATTTAAGCACAGCAAAAAATCTGATTCTTCTCTTTTCTTTTCAAAGCTTTTATTTAATGTTAGCCAAATACTTAGATATGTAAATATTTGATTATGTCAAAATTATTCTAAAAACATATATATCACTTAAAGTCTAATGGTTAATGTTAATTCTCTGTCAATATGGTTTTATTTCTTGACATTAAATTCAAAATTGGCTTTACATTTTTCAATTTTAAACTATTTAATGTCTTGACAAGTCTTTTACAGAATATTTCATTTCATTGCAATTGATAGTTATTAATACTTTATTTCAGTCCATGGTCACTTTATATGATGGAACTGTCATGGTCCCTTTTAAATCACATTGCCACTTCTTTGTCATTTGAATTTCTATTGGTTTTCATGCTTCAAGAGGACAATTAGGCATATCTTGTTTGCCAGTACATCTATGGAAGGCAGGAGTTGAAACTATATCCAAAGGTTCATCATTAGGAATATAGGTTTCAATAGGCAAGTCACTCAGCAAACAACTTTGTATTTACTTTGGGGGTAACTACATAGTAGAGTGAATAGAATGTCAGACTTGGAGGCAGGAAGACACATCTTCCTGAATTCAAATCTGGCCTGAGATATATATTAGCTGTGTGACCCAGGATAAGTCACTTAACCCTATTGGCCTCATTTTCCTCATCTGTAAAATGAGCTGGAGACAAAAATGGCAATACCATTCCAGTATCTTCGCCAAGAAAATCCTATAAGTTCCTTCTGGGCAAAGACCACATCATTTCATTTTGTATTCCTAAGGTCTAACACAGTGCTTCATATATAATAGGTTTTTAATAAATTTTGTTAAACTGAATTGATTGGATTGGATTGGAATGCACAAATATTTACCAATGCCTACCATGTATAAAGTGTCATACTAGGTGCTAGAGATACAAAGATAGATGTAAAAATAGTCTGCCTTCAGAGGAATTTTATTCTACTGATGAAGAGCTTACATTTTACCAGTAGCTCATGCACTTGTGCTACCTTTCCTAAACAGGCTTCATAAGAGTTTTGTTTTGTTTTTTGCTTTTTTATACTTTAGTATTTTTCACTTTCAATATAATCTTAACCCTTTTATGAAGCAAAGTACATTATCATTCATTGGTAATAGATTCTAATCCAATACCAAAGCAACATAGATAAATTTCCTAACTTAAGAAGTTTTATGCCATGATAGATGCAAATGCATTTCTTTAATGAGTTATAATTTCTATTTATTCCTTCAACTTTCTGCTCTTTTAATTGTGTTCAAATTAATCAAGTTGAATCAGTGAATTAAGAATTACTACTTAATTCTATTTCCTCTAAGTAATGGAATAAATTTACTGATTATCATGCAAGAGCAAATGAAGATACTTGCAATATAAGGTCATTGTCAAATCTCTACTTTTAAAAATTTACCCAACTATTGATGTCATATCATTGCATTATGAATTCCTACCACTGAGAATCTGTTACAAAGTCCTGGATAAGAAGAAAGGGACTTGCCTATTGAAACCTATATTCCTAATGATGAACCTTTGGATATAGTTTCAACTCCTGCCTTCCATAGATGTACTGGCAAACAAGATATGCCTAATTGTCCTCTTGAAGCATGAAAACCAATAGAAATTCAAATGACAAAGAAGTGGCAATGTGATTTAAAAGATATAGATGTTAAAAGTTAGAAATATCAAGGCATATGCTTCACAAATGCCTCACAGATTTGTATCATAAATATAAAATCTATTCATTAGTTGTCTGAGTATATCTCTCTACTTCAACAGCTATAATGATTAGCTTCCAATAAGCTGTAAAACCTATTGAATAATCAGGAATTTTTGAAAAGTATATTATAGATGCCACTGACAGTGATGATAAAATTACTTTTCAAACATTACTGTGTTCTTCCTTGCTAATCATGAGTTCGAGGTGATTTTAAAGTTCAACTTTAAAATATATGTACAAACATAAAAAATTATATACATACATGTATATATATATATTCTGAGAACCTCTTTAAGTTTTAATTTTTAAAAATTAATACAAGACTCACAAATACTATGAAAAACAAATCCCATTAGTTACAAATTCTATTGCTCAAGCAATAGAACTGTAATGTGCTATGATTTTCAATAAAATTTTGTGTGTGTATGTTTGTATGTTAAGGAAAGTGCAGCTGTTATTTCAGAATTGCAGGCTTTATTGAACAACTATAGCAGATTGAGTAGGGATAAAGAGGCATTTCATGTGATATTAAAGAGATCTTGAAAAGGGAGTCTAGGGACAGATGAGAAGCAGAAAAATGTTAAATATATGTGAGTTGCTTACTAAGCCTGATTTTGTTTTTAACTGTAGTTTCAGAGTGTTCCCAGTTTAACAGCTCAGGGAACCCAACTGTGCAAAAGCAGTATGGTCTGTTACAGAACTAGACTCAGTACATCTGTCTGACTATAACATTAAAGCTTGTGAATTAGGTTGTTAAATGCATGAATGAAAGAGCAGTTTTACACCAATTTTACTGTCACTTTCCTGGTTTCTCTTATCATCACACCTATATACACCTCCCTGAAATCTTCGTATTTATTAGAAAAGCATAACATAATCTGAAAAGAGTCCACATCTAATAATAAAATCATTCTGATTTCATTTTGAGCCACCCACAGATAATCTTTCTGACTAGTTTGCAAATATTTATATCTAAGTGCTGTTTGTTATGAGGTGTTTTTTTTCCTCTTTGTAAAGTTAAAGCTCATAGTTACTAGTCCAAGTTAAAATACTTAAATGTATGATAACATCCACTGTAAATGCATAATAATACAGAGTAACTGGAATTGGGGAAGAGATCACAGGAAATGCCTAATAGTAAATATGATCAGAGAGGTCAGATAAGCTATAGGCAAATAAGAAAAAATTTAAGTGTTTCTAGTGTCAGAAGCAAGTATTGGGGGGGGGGAGGAAGGAAATTTCCTGTGATTTAATCTGAACAATGCTACTGAGGAATAGAAAGAAGGCCTCAAAGACTGCAAAGAATGTTGAAGTTTCAGAATGGTGTGCAAAGCCCAAGAATCCATGACAGGTAGATTGGGAAATTGATTTTAAAGAAAAAAAACCTTCTTCCTCTCTACCAGATGAATTATACCACCATTTAAAAAGTCATTATTTTCTCCATCACCTCTAAAGAAAGGAACTGAGACTTACTCCTTTATGGATCCAGAGGCTTAAAGAGGACATGTTAGCAGAGGAGTAGCTCCTTTGTGCTCTAAATCTGAAGGGCAGCTTAATTCAGCAGAAGGAAAACATCCATTTTAATAGGGGAGATATCAACATATATGAAGTTTCCACATGATCTAATCACAGAAGCTCAAAGGATTCACACCCCTAATGCAGATGCCAAAGAGATTCATTTATAATGTTATCCAATATTTCACATTCAATTTGAACCTTAACAAAAAACTTATTAGGTGAAACTCTATTGTTTACTCTCCCTACTGAATACAGAGAAAATGAGACTTAATTCTTGGTGACAGGTTAGCAAGCTAGACGAGTAAGTTTCCTTCTGTACTTTCATCAGCTGCTAACTCAGAAATTGCCTCTGCAGTACTTGTTTATTTCAGAACAACATCTCTGTTGCTATTAATCATGATGGGCATGCCATAACCCAAGTAACACTCAGCACTATTCATGCTGTCACAGCCATTTAAGGATTTCCCTGAACTGATTGGAAAAATGACAAGGTACTCCAGTTAAAAAAAAATCATCAGAATTATCATGTGCTCAAAGAAAGAGTTCCCTGATGTTCTGTCTACATGAATACTGCATTGTGGTTTAAGTAGATAATGCAATTTGAGTAGATAATATATTCTGTGGATATTTTCAATAGCTTGGGCTTACATATGGGCATATGAAGCAGAAAGGAACAGTCCTGCTTTGATATATTGACTGGAAAGGTACTCTGTGTTCCTAAAGTGGTTTAATGTGATAGTAATGCCTTTTCTGAATTGCTAAATCTTTCCTACATAGTAGTTATAAATTAAAGTGAAAAGTCTCTCCTAGGAAAACCTGGCCTTCAAGGAGTTAATATTAAACAGGAAAAAAAGTAAAGTACAAATCAAGTTACTACCTCTGAACCTCAGCTGATATAAACAAGATTGTCTTGGCTCCTTCAGAAGCAGCACTGAATATAATCCATATTTACAAATGAGGTTTTCATATTTATGGGGGGGAAAAGATGTTTCCTAAGAGACATATGATAAAGGGCAATGCTTGATATAGTCAGAGTTGGGTTTTTTTTATTATTCCCAAATGTGCTTTAAGAAAATATATTAAAAAACTCTGAATCTAAATGATAGAAAAGCAGGTCCCACAGGTCCTGTAAAATAGTACCGTTTGTCACATGAGCTGTACTCACTGTGCTTATTCCAGGAAACTTATCTCAGTTTTCCAATGACTCCAGTAATAAGAAAAGAGGTAGGAAATTTTCAGAGTTAAATTTATTCCAAAGGTAATTCAGATTTGAACTCATTTAAATCTATGGGCTCAGTGGACTATGTATAGGTTGAGTGGGAGACACCATGTATTCAGGATCTGACAGTAAGAAAGTCAACTACTTTTAAAATGTCTGAACTTGGATCCACATTATTCTCTACTACTAAATATGTAAGAAGAGGCCTGAAAATGCATGCCTGATACTTTATAGGTCTCAAAGGGCTCAAGAAATTACTTAGAGAAAATTGAATGAACCACCCACATGAATTGAATGAAGAACATAAAAAGGAAAGAAAAGAAAGAAAATTATTCCTGATATTTAAACCACAAACTATGAATTCTGCTAGTCCTTGAGGCTTTTTGAAAAATAGGAGTCTCACTAACTTATCTTGAGTCCCATAACTGAGAGGCTGAGGCTACCTAGCAACAAAGCTATTTAGGAACAAGGAAATTATCTCCCTTTGTTAATAGGTCCACATCTTATCAAAATTTAGTATTTTAATCCCAGTAGCTATTATATATAAAAATGTTCCTTATTGGATGTTATTACTACTGACATGAGTTATTTATGTGTTGACATGGATCCTTTGTACCATGTGAACATATGAAAAATATTGTTTTATTTGGGACCAAAGTAACTCTTTTCAAGGCTAGTGTTATTTTCACTTATGTCTCATCAGCTTACCATATTTCTGATTGCTGGACAACTTGCTTGGTAGGTCTTAGTTGTTTGCCCTAAGTTCATGTTGTATTATTTGAAATCCTTTCAGGATGTCCTTAAAGCAATTTTTTCTTTGTCCTTTTCTATTTTAGTCACCACACTTCAATTTACTGTATATACAACATCTGCTTAGATAGTTGTGATGAGCAATTTAAAGAGTACATTGTCCACCTAGGACGAGTTACAAATTGAAGACTGATGAGCTGAAATGTATTAAAAATAGAAATATAGAACAGCGGGCATGCCTAGAAACCATGGAGAAAATAGAGTGCCTTTTATTTCTAATCTTAGTTTCCTCATTTGCAAAATCAAGAATTTGAACTAAATGATGTCTAAAGTCTCTTATAATTCTGAGTTGTGCTGATGCTCTGCAACAATACCTTATCTACTCATTTCTCTTTTGTTGTGTTTCTTCATATTTCTTTGACAAAGGATGATGTGGAAGGCCTGGATTAGTAAGGTTTAAAAGGAAATGGATTAGAAGTCAGAGGATTTATATTAACATCCTATTTTGTGACTTGTTTGACTTTGATTGATTTATTGTATGATATCTAAAAATAAATGGAGGGAACTAGATGAGTTCTAGGTTCTCTTGGTTCTGAAACCTATTATTTCTGTATAATTCTGGTGACCTAGTACTCAGATCCTTTAATCTGTGATCTTATCAATTTGTATATTCCCTCCACATCTTATCTATGCCTTCCCACCTTGTGCAAACTTTATTCATGTCCTCCCATGTTCTCCACAGGTGATGCACTCAAGGTTTTGCAGCCCTTCTTCACTTTGTCTTAATGTTTATAAGATACCATTAGAGTATATGAACTATCCATGTATCCATCCCTTCTTATTTTTTATTACATATAATCCATGTGCATTTTTGTTTATATATAGTTACCACAGCAGGCAACAGAATAAAAACTCTTTTGAAAAGAAGCAAAGCTTTTTCATTAAAATATAGTGTGGGTGTTTTTATGATGCTTATTAAAAAACATTGCTGAAAATAGATTTTTTTCAAAGAAATTTAAGCATTTGTGAGAGAGACAGAGACAGAAACAATGAGAGGAAGAGAGAGGCACAGAGGAAGTAGCAGAAGGAAAAAGAGAAGAAAAAAAAGGAATGAAGAAAGGCAAAAAAGGAGAAAGAAAATGAATAAATGAATGAATAAGCTTTTATTGCTGTGTTGTTACAGTGAACAAATATAGTCCCAGAGAAGAGGTGAGGAAATATATTTGCCTTCTTTCTTTGTAGAAGAAAGCTATGAATATGGAATATTGTGTAAAAAGGGAACATTAATTGATGTGCTTGCTGGTTTTAGTGACCTTTTTATTGCTTTCTTTTTTGTTTTCTATTACAAGGAATAATTCACAGCATTGTTGTGGGGAGAGTGTCTTTTTGAGAATAAAAGTTTTGTAAAGCAAAAAATATATAAAAATATGAAAAAGAGAAAATTGACCACAATAAATATTAAACAAATCAAAAGGACAAAATAAAGGATTCCCTTTATAGTTTAAATGTATCACTACTACTGAAAAGGGTAAATTATTTTCTATCTTCATTAATAACCTTTGGGATAGTAATAAATGTATAAAATAATTTGTATTGAATCAAGAAGCATAATGAAGTAGAACCATGGAAAAACCCTACATTTGGAGGTAGAGCACTTGAATTCACATCCTGATACAAATGAATCACAACAGAGCCTTTTTCTCATCTCTAAAATTGGGGCATTGGACTAGATGATTTTTAAGGACTTTGACAGTTCTAAATCCAATGTTTCTAAATGCAAACTAAATAAGATTGTCTTAAAATTTTTATTTTAAAAAAAAAATATCTTTAGAAGTCAAGGAACTTTTCCTCTCCTTCCGTTTTTGCTTATTTATTTATTCATTTAGTTAGTTTTCTTTAATTAAATTTATTGTTTTAATATTTAACATTAATTTCTTTAAAATTTTGAGTTCTGAATTCTCTTCTTCCCTCAAATCCCTCCCCTACCAGTTGAGAAAGCAAATATGATATCACTTATAAATGTGAAGTCATGGAAACCATATTTCCATATTAGATATGTTGCAAAAAAGATTAGAAAAACACATCCTTCAATCTGTATTTTTGTTCAATTTTTTCTCTGGATGTAGATAGCATTTTATATCACGAGTCATTTGGGATTGTCTTGGATAATGTTTTGATCAGAATAGCAAAGTTCTTCACAGTTGACCATCAATACAATGTTCTCATTGGGTACAACATTCTCCAAGTTCTACTTTCACTTGTATCAATTCATATAGATCTTCTCAGGCTTTTCAGAAACCATGATCTCCTCATCAGTCCTTATAGCACAATAATATTCCATCACAACCACATATGTAGCTTGTTCAGCAATTCCCCGGTTGGTAGTCATTGCCTCAGTTTCCCATTCTTTGCTACCACAAAAAAATCCGACTTTAAGGTTTTATGTTTTTGTTGTTGTTATTGTTTTGTCTTGTTTTTATTTCTACATGTAGCCCTTTTCTCTTTCATCTCTTTGGAATACAAACCTAGTAGTGATACTACTGGATCAAAGTATGTGGAAAGTTTTATAGCTCTTTGGGCAGAGTTTCAATTTTTTTCTTTAATTTGTGAACTGATTGTATCTGTTCACAACTGTCCATTTGTTATTTTCTTTTTTGTCATGTCAATCTGATATGTGTGAAGTAGTACCTCAGAGTTGTTTTAATTGCTTTTCTCTAATTTAATGACATTTTTAAATGCTTTTTGATAATTTTGATTTCTTCTTATGATATTTTTGACTATCAATTTGATATTAGCTCTTATTTTTATAAAATTGGCTCAATCCTTACCATTTGAGAAATGAGACTTTTATCAGAGGAATGTGCTATAATTTTCCCCTATTTTCTGGTTTTCCTTCTAATTTTGAATATATTCTTTTGATTGCATAAAAACTTTTAAATTAAGTGCAATTAAAATTATCCATTTTACCTTTTATGAATCTCACTTGCTTTTAAATTCTTTTTCAAATTGTCCATACTCCCTGAATTTACTTATGATAGCATCTTTTATATTTAAATAGCATGCCCATTTTGACCTTTTTTGTATATGTGAGATATTGACCTATGCCTAGTTTTTGCTAGACTACTTTCCAATTTTCCTAAAAATTTTTGTTAGTGAGTACTTGTACCAAAAGTTTGGATGTTTGGGTTTTATCAAACATTATATTATTATAGTTACTTGCTACTATATATTGTGTACTTAATATATTCCACTGATCCATTTCTCTTATTTCTTAGCCAGTAGCAAATTGCTTTGATGATTGCCACTTTGTAATATAGTTTGAAATCTGATACTGGTAGGCTGCCCTCCTTTCCTTTTGTTTTCATTGATTCCCTTATCATTCTTGACCTTCTGTTTTTCCAGGTAAATTTTGTTATTACTTTATCTGGCTCAATAAAACAATTCTTTGATAGTTTGGTTAGTATAGCATTGAATAAGAAAATAATCTAAGTAAAATAATCATTTTATTATATTGTCTCAGCCTAACCATGAACAATTAATATTTTCCCAAAATTTTAAATGTCTTTATATGAAAAAAAAGTTTTGTAATTATGTTCCTAAGGCAGACTCTCAAGTATTTTATATTATCTGCTCAAGAAACTTTCCACTTCAGTTGCTTAAGGTAAAAGATTAGTTATAAATCATATATATCGTTTAACATCTATCTTAAGGAAAGGACTATAATGGTTAATTGAAGGACCTCTACCATTATCATTTCATTTTGCTAGAGCACTAGAATTTATCATGCCAGTTATGATATGTATTTAAAAATAAAATTATTACACCAAAAACTATCAATTCATTCTTGAAAAGATAATCTTCATTAAAGGATAAGAATGTTGTGTTTTTTTTTATTCAGTCATGTCCAAGATTCCATGACCCCATGGTCTGTAGTATCAACTGGCAAAAATAATTAAATGATTTGCTTTCCTTTCTTCAGTTGAGATTAATAAAGGTTAAATGACTTTGTCTGGAGTAACATAGCTAGTAAGTATCTGAGGTAGGATTTGAACTCAGGTCTTCTTAATTCTAATGTTTTAACTATTGAGCAACCTACCTGCCTAAATGAGAAGGGTTTTATACTATGAATTCCAGTTATCTAAAAAAAAATCAGCAATTTGCTGTATTTTTTAAATTGCCTATATCTTTATTTTTATTAGTATGGGAAAGGAATGGTTTAGAGCCTTCTTCCATTCAGTTCAGATCTGAAATTAATCCATAATATAATTCTGGGTGAGTTAGTTAGAGAAACTACAAGTTAGTGACTTGCCCAGGATTACATAATTAATATAGAAAAGAGTGAAATCTTAAATCTAGGTCTTAATTATTCCTGTCTATTATACCTCTTAAGTTAAATAACAGATGGCAATAATTTCATGCTACTATGCATATATATAGGTTTATATCATCTCTTGCAATATCTCATTAAACTTAATTTCTCCATGGGATGGTTGTAAGAAAATAACAAGATATCTATTTCAATTTCCATATTGAGGCAGGAAAAAAAGTCATAAACTCTTAAGGTCATAGGATGTTATAACTGGAAAAACCATAAGATCATCTAGTAAAATCCTCTCATTTTAAATATGAGAAATATATCATTTTCTGAGGTTTCCAAAGTAATTCTAATGTATTGTATTGCTGAAAATAACTACCCATTTCAGAAATGAACATCCATTAGGTACCTAAAATTGCCATAATTTTAAGTCTATGTTGTAACCTCACATGATCCAGATATTTTTCCTCTTTTATTTTGAAATCTTAAGAATTCTAAACACAGTCGTAGTCATCTACAAAGTCAAGAAGAATTATCAGTGACAGTATTTTGTGTGTAAGATATTTATTAATACCCCACACAGTTTCTCCTCTTTTTTTTCCATTTCCAAAGATTAATTCAATTTTGACCACAGGCACTTCATTCCTCTGCTATTATTGCACTTCTCAGATGGCTAAAACCAGTTAAGTCTTCAGTCTTCTGCTGTATATCACCACCCGAGGAGCTTTAATCCTCTAGAAATGCTCTGCCTAGAGCATCCCATTGCTTAACAAATTACTCCATCTTACTTATCTTTCTCTTGGCATGCATCCGGCAGTGTAAGCCATTGTACTGAGACAAAGTTAAGTTCCACTAATAGTTTCTCTTAATTAACTTCAAAAATGCCTACAAATTTTATGTTTGAAATAAACTTCTTTCCTATAAACTATTTTAACAAAAGACATTAAATTTATTATGCACATTTTCCCTACCAGATTGTGAAATAATTATTTTTAAATGTTCTATGAAAACATTTGTGTGTGCATTTGCATACATATGTTTGTGCGTATATGTATATATTACTCAGTTTCCTCATCTGTAAAATATCCCGGAGAAGAAAATGGCAAATTACTTCAGTGTCTTTGCCAAGAAAACACCAAATGGGGTCAGGAAAACTTATATACAACTGAAACACTCAACAACAACAGTATAGATTTATTTAATTATTTGTTTATTACTTGATTGGGACAAACTTGAGGTATCACCATTACATGAAAGTCTTTGTAAGGCACTCCATTTACCAATGCAGATTAGCACCAGTTCTGAAATTTATAGTTTCAAAGAATTGCTGGGGGCCACTGAGAATGCCCAAGGTCACATCTATTATAGTATCACAATCAACCTCATTGTCTATTTAAATATCTTATAAAATTAAGTTGAATTTGTCTCAAAATGATTCCATTTTATATCTGCTGCTATGCTAACAGTTGTGGATTATTATAAACAATGAATTTTTTACATGAGCCCTGACAGATTTAAAGAAGGATGTGTTTTTTCCTACTTTTTCTCCATTACCTTCCAGATGAGATAAATGTTCTGTAACTATAAAACAGTATTAAATAGGCAAGACACTCTATTTTTGAGTTCTATTTTTGAGCATTTTTCTGTTTATTTTTAAATCATTTCTTTAAATGTATTATTAAAATTATATTTTTCAAGTGATCTATTATTTTTAATGTATTAGATAGATTCTACCACTCTGTTTCTACCCCTAAATACAGATAGATAATCTGGTTACTTACTTTAAAAAGATATAAAGTATAACTTGGACATCAGAAATCCTTCCTTTTACTATTTATAGAAGTTTTACATTCAGGCCAATTCCAATAGACTTGTGATGAAGAGAGCCATCTACATCAAAGGACTGAATGTAGAACACAACATGGTATTTTTATCTTTTTTTGTTGTTATTTACTTTATTTTTTTTCTCTCATTTCTTTCTTTTTGATTAGATTTTTCTTGTGTAGCAGTATAAATGTGGAAATATATATGGAAGAATTGCATATGTTTAACATATATTGGATTATTTGCTGTCTAGGGGAGAGGGAGGAAAATTTGGAACACAAGGTTTTACAAGGATGAATGTTGAAAACTATTTTTGCATGTATTTTGAAAATAATAAGCTATTGTTAAAAAAATTTCACAACCTGCTTCTAGATAATCTTTCATAGATGCTATTTTTGGGTGGTCCAGTATAGTAGTATAGTACTAGTATAGAGATAAAGAATAGAGGGTAGTAATTAAAAAGTAGAGGATAGCAATAGGAAAGTTATGTAGTAGAATCTTCAGCTACTGCTGATCCTCAATTATGCCTTCCCAAGTGCTACCAAATTATATTCTCTTGTTAATCTTGATGGGGTAAGTCATCAGTATCCAAAGAACTTGTCACTCTCCCTTTCTGTTCTTTTCTTGAATCTTTTTTGTTTCTATCTTCTATTATTCTTGGACTCATATTAAGTTTTCCTTTCTTTCTCCTGGATCTGGTAACTCATTGATTAGCTACTTTCTAACTTTTATCATTGAATTATTCTATAACTTGTTTTGATGATTCCCAGAATTTGCCACTGTGCTCTATAGTGCTTACTCTTTCTCCTTCTGAAATTTTCCCCTTTTTTCAACCTTGATCTGAGATACCCATTTATCACTCATTACAACCTGGAAATCATTAGACATTTCCCTAACATCTTGGGGTTCTAAAGCATGGAATATCAAAATCTCCCTAAAATCTATAAACCCCTTTTGAAGTTCTTTACCCTGCTTTGGTCTGTGGAAAAAAAAAGTCTAGATCTCTCCTATAACTAAGGCTTTTTCCATATTAAAATAGAAAGATGTTATTGTGATATTATTTATGTCATAGTCATTTATTATATTATTTTTATATTCATTTAAATGTTTCCTATTGGAAATTCATATCCCAAGCAAAAATGCCTCTGATGATGACCAACTTTCTGGATCAGAATTTTTTTTTCAGAAATTTAGAAATATATCCCCTCCTCTTTCAAGGTTTGCAAACAAAGAAACAATATGGAAAAGAAAACAGCTACCTCTAGCTTTTCTTTTTAAGGTTATTGCTCTTATGTAAAATGACCAATAATTGTTAAATTCACAATGATATGATTACAAAAATCATCTAAGTATAGTGATTGTGGGGAGGAATGGGGGTGAGGAGAAGGAAACAAGCATTTATCAAGCATCTACTGTTTGTCAGGCATTTTGCCAAATATTGAAATTATTATCTCATTTGATCTTCACAACAACCCTGAAAGGAAAGTAATATAGTTAGCCCCATTTTACAGTGGGAAAAAAAAAACTGAGGCAGAAAAAGATTAAATTATTTACCAAGTGTCACATAGCTAGAAATGCCTAAGGCTGAATTTGAACACAAATCTTGTCTTCAAGCCCAAAGCTTTATCTGCTGTTCCTACCATCAGTTTCTGGTGAAATCTGTGAAAAATTTACCATTATTCTCAAAGAGTATTTGGCACTCTTAAGGCTGAGGGGAGAAAGAAAAAGGGAAATTAAAGACTACTTAGTAGCACAAATACAAGTGATTATTTTAAATAATAGTGTAAATCAAAGAAGCAATTTATACAAGATGGACACATCAAACTTGGAATGAGTAAACTTTTGAGCAAGTAAATTACATAGCATGCATAGTTAATTGATGAACCAAGAGAGAGTAATTTGGCAGAGAAACAGTCATTCCTAGCACAGAAAGGCAATTTACCAAGCATTTACACCAGGGAAAGCTTAGAAAATGTTCAGTAATTGCAGAGGTCAAACTTGTATGCCATTCTTGCTTACATGTTCCTCTCTGAGGTCTGATTACAGTGCAGTTTAAACTATGAATCTAGGGATTTGGGTTTAGAAGTTTATCAGTCAGGCAACTTGTACATAATTCCCTTGAAGTTCTGTCTTTTGACTTATCTTCATTCTCTTTACTTCCTCCCATTCCTGCCCCCCCAAAAAAAAAAATCCATCACCTAGTAGCCTAGGGCTAGAATTAAAAATATTAGCAAATAGTTCACATTTAATTGAAGAACTTTCCCATTATTTTAATTGTTTATCTTTTTTGTATTAGAATAAGTTTTAATAAATTATAATTGCTATATTTTGCATGTTTAATTTCTGCAGTGAAAGACAGGACATAGGCAGTAAGCAAGACATAGAAAAGCATAAAATATGTTTTTTGTCTGAAAAAGAATTTATATGAGCCTTTATTTTATTTTTCTGTATTTGTGAATTGTAAATAAGTAGGCCTTTCAAATAGGTATTTTCCCTGTAAATTACAGCTTTTAAAAATTTCCCTTCTTTTATGTCATTGTAAAATGCTATTCAATTTTAAAAATAATTTTCAAACAGATTTAAAAAACAAAAATATAGCTAGTAGAGCTGCATTTTCTATTTGTAATTTCCTTTACAAATATGTTAGGAATAACCCTATGAGAATGTATGAAGTTAGGTTTTCCCAAAAAAGAATATGAGGTAAGTCTGTATTATGGGAAAGCCTGCAGAAAAATAAAAAGATAAAGGACTGCAAATGGATTCTGACATTAGTGGAGTCAAATTAAATAAATGATATTAAAGTATCACTTTTAAATCTTCATTATAAGCCTCAAAGACTAATTTCACAGTAAAATTAAAACTCTTCCACTGCTTTTGTATATAGATCCAATATTTTAATATTCTCATTTCATGATTTTCCCTTAAGCTATAAAAGGTATGTGCGGCATACATTTAAATTATTACACCTGAAAATGTTTTTCAAATATACACAATCCTTATTGTAAACGCTATTTTTTTAAATTACTTTCTTTGTGTTTCTCAGTTTATTTTGATAATTTGAAGAAATGGCAGTCTCTTCTTTGTGAATACTTGCTGCAATCTTGCAGATTACAGCTCATCCCTTAGTAATATGAGATCTTTCCTATCTAATGGTACTAGCTGTAAGTAATATTAAGTAGCCATCTCTAAGCCCTAGGCAGTCGTTCTTCCTAAATAATTGTTTATCTGAGTTTTCAGTTGTTTTTTGCTTTGTTTTGTTTTGTTTTTAAAGAAGCATACATGTTTATTCCCCTTTATACAAAATTGATATGTACAGGAAAGATACTTTCAAAAGAACCTTGGTGTAGCATTTTCTTTTGCCAAATAAATGCTTTTTATTAATCAACAAATAATTACTCAATAAGTTAATAAGTAATGGATATTTTCTTGACCATTAACTTAATTGATTTACTATAAAACTGTGACCTGCTGTAGTATATAATTTGTGAAAATGTTATCTTCTCTTATCTTCTTCAAGTAATCCCTTACTATATGTGTAAATTGTTCTCATAAAAGTATTAGAGACATAGAAAAGTAGGTATAATTTCTGGCAATTTTTATGTACTCTCAGAAATCTTATTTTGGTAACAGTTTCTGAGTTTTTCTAAAAGTGTGGTATACTAAGTTGGATATCTATACAAAACTTAATATATATGTATGTATGTGTATATGTGTGTTTGTGTATGTGTATATTCTTCCCTCTTTGAATCAATTCCACTGAGAGTGAAGTTCAAGTACTGGCTGCTGCCCCTTCATATATCCTTTCCCCTATAAAAGCTCTTTCTTGTATACCTTTATAGTGTGAGAAAATTTTCCCCATTCTACCTCTCCCTTCCCTCCTTTTATTTTTTTATCACACCTTTTTATTTTCAAAACATATGCATAGATAATTATTCAACATTGATCCCCCAACCCCCTCCCCTAGATGGCAAGTAATCCAATACATGTTAAATAGGTTAAAATATAATTAAACCCAATATATGTATACATATTATACAATTACCATGCTGCACAAGAAAAATCAGATCAAAAAGGGAAAAAAATAAGAAAGAAAACAAAATGCAAGCAAAGAACAACAAAAAGAGTGAAAATGCTATGTTGTAATCCACAATTAGTTCTCTCCCTGGGTGCAGATGGCTCTCTTTATCACAAGATCATTGGAACTGGCCCGAATCATCTCACTGTTGAAAAGAGCCACATCCATCAGAATTGATCATTGTATAATCTTGTTGTAGCCATGTACAGTGATCTCCTTGTTCTACTCATTTCATTTAGTATCAGTTCATGTAAGTTACTCCAGGCTTCTCTGAAATCATCTTGCTTGTTGTTTCTTACAGAACAATAATATCCCATAACATTCATATACCATAACTTATTCAGCCAGGCTCCATTGATGAGCATTCACTCAGTTTCCCATTTTTTTGCCACTACAAAAAGGGCGGCCACAGACATTTTTGCATACTTGGGTCCCTTTTCTCTCCTGTATGATCTCTTCAGGCTGCAAGACCAGTAGAAACATTGCTGGATCAAAGAGTATCCATATTTTGATAGCCTTTTGGGCATAGTTCCTAATTGCTCTTCAGAATGGTTGGATCCATTCACAGTTCCACCAACAATGCATCAATGTCCCAGTTTTCCCATATCCCCTCCAACATTCATCATTGTCTTTTTCTGTCATCTTAGCCAATCTGAGAGGTGTGTAGTGGTATCTCAGAGTTGCCTTAATTTTTATTTTTCTGATCAATAATGATTTAGAAACCTTTTTATATGACTAGAAATGGTTTCAATTCCTTCATCTGAAAATTGTCTGTTCATATCCTTTGACAACTTCTCAATTGAACAATTGAAGTGAATTCTTACAAATTTGAGTTAATTCACTATATATTTTAGAAATGAGGCCTTTATCAGAACCTTTGTAAAAATATTTTCCCAGTTTAATGCTTCCCTTCTAGACTTGTCTGCATTTATTTGTACAAAAACTTTTTAAATTATTATAATCAAAATTATCTGTTTTGTGTTCAATAATATTCTTCAGTTTCTTCAGGCACAAATTCCTTCCTTTTCCACAGATCTGAGAGGTAAACTATCCTTTGTTCTTCTAATTTGCTTATAATATCAGTCTTTATGTTTAGATCATTAACCCATTTTGACCTTATCTTGGTATACAGTATTAGATGTGGTTCAATGCCTCATTTCCACCATATTAATTTCCAATTTTCCCAACAGTTTTTATCAAATAGTGAATTCTTATTTCAAAAGCTAGGGTCTTTGGGTTTGTCAAACATTAAATTACTACAGTCATTGACTATTTTGTCCTGTGAACCTAACCTATTCCATTGATCAGCTACTCTTATTTCTTAGCCAGTACTGAATTGTTTTGATGACCATTGCTTTATAATATAGTTTTAGGTCTGGCACAGGTAGGCTACCTTCACTGACATTTTCTTCATTAATTCCCTTGAAATTCTTGACCTTTTGTTCTTCCAGATGAACTTTATTATTATGTTTTCTAGAGCTGGAAAATAATTTCTAGGGAGTTTGATTGGTATGGCACTGAATAAGTAGATTAATTTAGGTAGCATTGTCATTTTTAGTATATTTGCTCTGCCTACCCATGAGCACTTGATATTTTTTCTAATCTATTACATCTGAGTTTATTTGTGTGGAAAGTATTTTGTAGTTGTGTTCATATAGTTCCTGGCTTTACTTTGTCAGATAGACTCCCAACTATTTTATATTATTAATAGTTATTTTAAATGGAATTTCTCTTTGTATTTCTTGCTGCTGGACTTTGTTGGTAATATATTAAAATGTTGATGATTTATGTGGATTTATTTTGTATCCTGCAACTTTGCTAAAGTTGTGAAATATTTCTAGTAGTTGTTTAGTTGATTCTCTAGAATACCACCACATCATCTGCAAAGAGTGATAATTTGGTTCCCTCATTACCTACTCTAATTCTTTTAATCTCTTTTTCTTCACCTATTGCTAAAGCTAATATTTCTAATACAATATTTAATAGGATGGTGATAGTGGACAACTTTGTTTCACCCCTGATTTTATTGGGAATGGTTTTAGTTTGTCCCCATTACATTTGATACTTGCTGACGGTTATATATAGATGCTACTGATCATTTTAAGGAAAACTCCATTTATTTTTATACTTTCTCATGTTTTTCATAGGAATGGGTATTGGATTTTATCAAAAGCTTTTTCTGTATCTATTGAGATAATCATATAACTTTTATTAGGTTGCTTATTGATATAGACAATTATGCTAATAGTTTCCCTATTATTGAACCAGCCTTGCATTCCTGGTATAAAACCTACTTGGTCATGGTGTATTATCCTGGGGATGACTTGCTCTAATCTCTTTGCTAATATTTTATTTTAAGATTTTTGCATCAATATTAATTAGGGAAATTGATCTATAAATTTCTTTCTCTGTTTTCACCCTATCTGGCTTAGGTATCAGGATCATATCTGTGACATAAAAGGAATTTAGTAGTACTCCTTTCCCTATTTTTTCAAATAGTTTCAATAGTATTGGAATTAATTGTTCTTTAAATGTTTGGTAGAATTCATATGTAAATCCATCTTGCTCTGGAGATTTTTTCTTAGGGAATTGATTAATACTTTTTTCTATTTCTTTTCCAAAAATGGGACTATTTAAGTAATTTATTTCTTCTTTTGTTAGCCTAAGCAATTTATATTTTTGTAGGTATTCCTCCATTTCACTTAGATTATCAGGTTTATTGACATAAATGAAATAACTCCTAATTATTGCTCTAATTTCCTCTTCATTGGTAGAAATTTCTTCCTTTTCATTTTTGAGGTTAACGATTTGATTTTCTTCTTCCCTTTTTTCTAATCAAATTTACTAAAGGTTTATCTATTTTATTAGTTTTTTTCATAAAACCAACTCTTACTTTTATTGATTAGTTCAAGTTTTTTTGCTTTCAATTTTATTAATCTCCTCTTTTATATTCAGAATTTCAAATTCGGTATTTAATTGGGGGTTTTAATTTATTTTTTCTATTTTTTTTTACTTGCAAGCCTAACTCATTGATTCTCTTTCTCTATTTTATGCAAGTAAACATCTAGAGTTATAAAATTTGCCCTAATATTCGCTTTGGCTGCACCACACACATTTTGGTATGTTGTCTCATTATTGTCATTCTCTTAGATGAAATTATTGATTGTGTCTATGATTTGTGGTTTCATCCACTCATTCTTTAAAATTAGATTATTTAGTTTCCTATTAATTTTTGGTCTGTTTTCCCCTAGCCTTTTATTTTGTGTAATTTTTATTGCATTATGATCTGAAAAAAATGCATTTACCATTTCTGCCTTTCAGCATTTGATTTTGAAAGTTTTATGCCTGAATATATGGACATTTTTTGTATAAGCTCCATGTATTGCTGAGAAAAAAAAAATCCTTTCTGTCTCCATTCACTTTTCTCTAAAGGTCTATCATAACTAACTGTACTAGAATTCTATTTACCTCCTTAACTTCTTTCTTATTTATTTTGTAGTTAGACTTATCTAGTTCTGAGACAGCAAGGTTGAGATCCCCCATTAGTATAATTTTGCTGTCTAATTCTTCTTGCATCTCTCTTAACTTCTCCTTTAGGAATTTGGATGCTATACCATTTGGTGCATATATGTTTGGTATTGATATTACTTCATTATCCATGATACCTTTAAGTAGGATGTATCCTTCCTTATCTTTTTTTAATTAGATCTATTTTTGCTTTTGCTTGATCTGAGATCAGGATTGTTATCCTTGCTTTTCTTCCTTCCGCTAAAGCATAGTAGATTCTGCTCCAGCCTTTTATCTTTACTCTGAATATATCATTCTGCTTTAAATGTGTTTTGTTTCTCTTCCCTTTCCCCCTTTCCTTCCTCCCCAGTATTTTGTTTCTGATTACCCCCTCCCTCAAACAGCCCTCCCTTTGTGCAGCCCCTCCTTTCTTATACCTTTTTCCTTCTACTTCTGTTCTCCCCTTTATTAGTCTCCCCCTTTCCTTTCCCCACCTGCTTCCCTATAGAATGGTGAGACAAGCTTTTCTGTGAAGCTAAATGTATCTGACATTCTCTCTTTGAGACAAATCTGATGAGAGTAAGATTCA
This sequence comes from Myrmecobius fasciatus, assembly GCA_023553655.1. Taxonomy (NCBI): domain Eukaryota; kingdom Metazoa; phylum Chordata; class Mammalia; order Dasyuromorphia; family Myrmecobiidae; genus Myrmecobius; species Myrmecobius fasciatus. The sequence continues at coordinate 106,678 of JAJPUD010004986.1, read as the reverse complement.
CACAATGCCCATCTCCTTTCTTTCTTTCCTTCAATTGCAATAGGTCTTTTTCACCTCTTCATGATATGTAATTTACCCCATTTTAATTCCATTTTTCCTCTTCTTCCAGTAGAATTACCTTTCCTCCTCTAGTTTTTTCTTATATCATCACAATAAAATCAAATTATACCTGCACCCTCTAAGTATACCCATAACAGAGATACAGATCTCAAGAGTTAAATATATCATCAAACCATATAGAGATATAAGCTTTTTAACTTTTAAAAAAATATTTTTTTCTTTCCTTTTTACCTTTTTATGCTTCTTTTGAGTTCTGTATTTGAAGATCAAATTTTCTATTCAGCTCTGGTCTTTTCATCAGAAATAAATGAAATTCACCTGTTTTATTGAATGTCCATCTTTTTCCCTGAAAATGCTCGGTTTCACTGGATAGTTGATTGTTGGCTGCGATCCAAGTTCCTTTGCTAGGTCCTGGATAATCCTGATTGTGGCTCCTTGATATATGAATTGTTTCCATCTGGCTGCTTGCAACATTTTCTCCTTGATTGTATAATTCTGAAATTTAGCTATGATGTTCCTTGGAGTTTTCATTTTGGAGTCTTTCAGGATGTGATCAGTGAATTCTTTCAATGTCTATTTTACCCTCTGGTTCTAGAATATCCAGGGAGTTTTTCTTGATGATTTCCTGAAAGATGATGTCTAGACTCTTTTTTTTTCATCAGAGTTTTTAGGAAATACAATAATTCTTAGATTATCTCTCCTAGGTCTATTTTCTAGGTCAGTTGTTTTTCCAATGACATATTTTACAGTTTCTTCTATTTTTTATTTTATGTTTGGTTTTTTTTCACTGATTCTTGAAGTCTCATTGAGTCATTCACTTCCATTTGTTCAGTTCTAATTTTTAGTCAATTATTTTCTTCAATTAGCTTTTTTACCTCCTTTTTCATTTGGCCGATTGAACTTTTAAATGAGATGGTTTGTTCATTGCATTTTTCCCCATTTCACTGATTTCTTACTCTAGCTCAGGTGTTTTTAATGTTTTTGTTGTATTTGTGTCATGGATCTCTTTGGCTGGCTAATGAATAATACAGAAACCTGAGAATAACATTTTTAAAATATGTAAAAATAAAAAGATGATTATCAATTATATTGAAGTAATAAATGTATAAAAAATTACATATACATAAACACAGATACATTTGTATGTATACATGTATAGTGGTCCCTTAATAATTATTTCCTTCTTCCTTGAAACTCTTTCAATTCATTGTTTGACATATTTTGACAAGAAAAAAAAATGCTTCAGCAATTGATGCTTGCTTAGTCCTCCTCCCATTTGGTTTTTGACTTGGTTGAGCAATAGAATTATGATGTTGGCCCCATCTCTCACTGCCACTGTTATTGCCCTTGGCCATAAGCAACTGTTCTCCAATGAAGGCAGTGTTGTGTAGAAACTGTCAGATTGGAGCCAATGATGCATGTGGGTGGGCAGTTTGCAGGGCAGTTCCTGAAGGACAAAGTGACTGCAGTATGTTCTCTTCTAGCTCCCAAAATAGTAATGCTGGAAGGGACATGGAACAGCCAGCTTTCTCAGAACGAGCAGGAGCAGCCTCAGTGGCAAAAAGCAGCAGCAGCTAGAGTTTAGGTTTGACCCTTACTTCATCCTGTATTTATGGTCATTTTTAGCTCAACATGATACTTTTGGCCAAAAGGAAAATTTCCTTAATATGCTTTAGCATACTCATTTGAAGCTAAAATTTTTATAAAACATTATGTAGACTTGGCTTTCTTCAAAAATAAGAAACAAATCTTCCTCAGTATTTGATACTAAGCACAAGTTAATCTCGTAGGAGTCTAGGTAGGTCCTTATCATTAGAACAGACCACAGAGTATAGGCCCAAAAAGAAAAGGCATTGCACTACTCAAAATATGAGTTTAGATATAGAGTCTACTCTATAACTTCCTTCTATAGTAAAAATGTTGACTATATATAACATGCATTAGATTGGATTTCTTAGTCATTAGGTAATAACTTTAGTTGAAAGATTAGTTTTGTTAAGTATATGAAAGCATGTTCTAAACACTTTTGAGCCTACAGAATTTTAACAAATGATGCATCTGCAGGCAGTATGTATCAGTGCCTAATGAAATATAGTGCTGTGGGTTATATTTTCAATTTTTATTCTTGCTTCCCTACAGTCTAATTTCTTTTCAGTCTCTAAGTCTGGAGGCATATAGTAAATTGCTTGTCAGGTCAAAGACACTGAGATATATTCTTCAGTTGGAATATACTATATCAAAGGAAAAATATATTCCTTCAAAGAATCACTTTTCCTTTTATAGCAAAATTCAATTGAAATTCAGTACATAGAGATTGGCAAGCAAGTAGATCATAAGTCTATTGTTTTGCTATATGAAAAATAAAAGAATCTAATTTTTATATTATAGAAAGGCAAAATTAAGAAAATTGTATTGGTTTTATTATTTCTCCCTCAAGTTTCTAGATATAAAAATAACATGTCACTATTAAATGCATGCTCATATATATGTATGAATTCTTTGACTATATCTGTGGTTTCCTTTGCATATGGAAATCATAATAACTGAGCAAAGCATGCTAGACTTAGAGTCTTGAGTTGTTATGAGAGTTAAATGAAAGCAGTTTTTAAATTTTATCGTGTTGTAAGTAAATTCCAACTATCATTATTATTATTATAATTATTGCTCCAGTGAGGAAAAACCTATTGCAAATACCAATCTCCATTTATTCTACCATTTATAGTCTTGTAAAGTTACCCAGACATTGAGGAAAGATTTGCCCTAGATCAAAGAGTTAGTATCTTTTTTTTTTACTATCCTCAAAACCATGCAGCCTTTCTCACAGTTACATAATATAATTAATATGAGACATATTTGATATCCTGACTGGAAAAATACATTCTCCAGATTTCACAATTCTCTCAAATCTCATGGAATCTCTATTTATAACCAAGTAAGCTTTTGTTTTTCCCTGACACAGTTAGGGTTAAGTGGCCTGCCCAGGGTCACACAGCTAGGAAGTGTTGTGTCTGAGGCCAGATCTGAACTCAGGTCCTCCTGACTCCAGGGCTGGTGCTCTAGCCACTACACCAACTAGCTATTCCCCAAGTAAACATTTTAAGGGGAAAAACTGCCTTCATTTTGACATAATATAATAAGTCTTTTTTTTTTTTTTTTTTTTGCTGAGGCAGTTGGGGTTAAGTGACTTGCCCAAGGTCACACAGCTAGGGAGTGTTAAGTATCTGAGTCCAAATTTGAACACAGATTGTCCTGACTTCAGGGCTGGTGCTCTATCTACTGCACCACCTAGCTGCCCCTATATAATAAGTCTTTACAAGAATAAAAAATTGTAAAATATTAAATAAGTAATAATTTTTTTCTATGAAATAAAATACTCATGATTAATCAAAATATACAGGAAGTAAATTGGGAGAAAATTAAACTTGACAATATTTTTAATTAGGGAAATTACATGAAAAAACCAATTTGATCATTTCAACTTTATTCTTGAGTTTTTTTTTCTCTCAAAACAACTGACTGCATTAATTATCATTCTCCCATCAAACTATCCTCATATAGCAGGGTCTACATTTTCCTTGCTAAAGCTCTCTGTTACTCTTTCCAACTTGCCTGTGCTGTTATCCACTTGGCACTCAGAAATTTACATGGCATAGAAAAGTGGGGGACTCATACTACTTCTGTTGTATTTTATAGTAATCAAAAAATTAATGGGTACTTATGCTTCTATTCTACTAAAGTAGTCCCAAATTTTTGTTCCATGTGAATTTCTTATCCTATAAGAGTAGTATAAGTTCCTACATTCTAGATGCCATTCTTCTCTCAATGAAGCCTGGAATCTCATTAGCATTTTTGATTGATATGTAATAATGTTGACTTTTTTTGCAAAGTCCCCTATCCTTTTTAATGTTTTTTTTTTTAGATCCAGGCCTCCATTTTCAACAAACTGGTAAATTCTCTGCTATAGAAACTCCTTCTACCTGTGTAGATCAAAAATTCTTCTGTAAATTGCAGTTTAACGAATTTATCTGCGGTTGTATTAAGAAGGGATTAAAAGGAAAGAAAATGGGAGTAAAAATTTGTGATCAGTGGTAAACAGAAGAGAAAGGAGGCAATGAAGCAGAAAGACCTAGTCATTTAGAAATCATTAGACAAACTACTTTTCTTTTATGGTTTTATTATTTGCAGAGAAAAGTAAAGAAAAACAGAGGAAAATGTATGGGTGGAGAAAATGGAAGGAAAATAACAATTAAAAATCATAATCTTATTATAAATAAGATGAATTCCTCCATAAAATTGAAAAAAGTAGATGAACAGATTCTTATTTTGTTAGTGAGAATCCAACAATATGTTCACTATAGTAAATGCATAAAGATTCATGCAAAATTTAGATGAGGGGTTAGTAAACTCAAAATAATTTCACATGAAAACATAGACATGATAAAAAGAAACAATCAGTAAATGCTTGAAGATACCATAGATATTGAATCAATATAAGTACTTAATGTATATGTACCAAATATCAAAACTTCTACTTAAAACAAATTCTTAGCAGTTATAATAGTGAATAGCATGAAGAAAGTGCTTAATAAATACTTCACTGAAAATGGGGTTGATCCACAGTTTTAGAAGGAAAAAAAGATATTTCTGTGTCTATCTTGTTACAACTTCTCCAATACTGACTTTTTCCATCTTTTGTCATCTTTGACAACTTGTAGAATATAAAGTGAAACTTTGGGGCAAGATGGCGGAGTAAAGGTAGGAACTTGCCCAATCTCTCCCCAAACGCCTCCAAATTCCTTAAGTAATGACTCTAAACAAATTTTAGAGCATCAGAAGACAGAGTGGAAACATTTTCCAGCCAAAGGCAACTTAGTGGCCCAGCAGAAAAGGTCCCTGGGCAGAATACGCTGGTGTAGCCCCAGACCAAATCCCAGCCCCGGCCCCAGCCCCAACTGGGCTAACTTCTGAATTAAATTATTAATTACTAAATTATTAAATTATTAAGAAAAATTTTCTTGATATTCCAGATCTTGATGATAAAATAGAAATTGAAAGAATCCACCAATTACCTCCTGAAAGAGATCCCCAAATAAAAGTTCCAAGGAATATTATTGTCATATTCTGGATGTCCCAGGTCAGGGAGAAAATATTGCAAGCATCCAGAAAGAAACAATTCAAGTATAGTGAAGGCACAATAAGGATAACACAGAATTTACCAGCTTCTATATTAAAGGACCAGAGTGCTAGGAATATGATATTCTGGAGAGCAATGGAGCTAGTATTGCAGCCAAGGATCATCTACCCAGCGAAACTATGTATAATCCTTCAGAGGAAAAGGTGATCCTTCAATGGAACAGAAGTTTTTCAAGCATTTGTAATGAAACAACTAGAACTGAATGGAAAATTTGATTTTCAGATACAGGGGAGTGGAGAAACATAAGGAGGTCATTAGGAAAGTGATATGATAAGGGACTCAATAAGGTTTATCTGTTTACATTCCTACATGGGAGGATGATACTTGTAACACATTAGAACATTCTCATTATTATGGCAGTTAGGACAGAGGACACAAGTGTGAGTTGAATATGAAGGTATAATATATTTTTAAAAAATGAAGATATTGAATTACTTGCCATCTAGGGGAGCGGGTAGGGGAAGGGGGTAAAAAATTGGAACACAAGGTTTTTCAAAGGTCAGTGTTGAAAAATTATCCCAGCATATGTTTTAAAAATAAAAAGCTTTAACTGCAAAAAAGTAAGAATGATGAAATTAAGGGATGAAAGGAATGTCATGATAGAAAGGAAAAGGGAAAAGTGAAATGCTGCAAATTATCTGCCATAAAAAAGAGACCAAAAAAAGCTTTTACAGTAAAGAGAAAGAGGGGGAAGGAGAAGGTGAATGAGTGAACCTTACTCTCATCAGCATTGGCTCAAATAGGAAATAACATATATATCAATAGGAATAGAAAAATCCATCTTACCCTGGATGGAGGAAAAATAGGACGGCAATGGGATATGGGAATGTGGGGGAGGTTGACAAAAGAGAAGGCACATTGGGGGCGGAATGGTCAATAGCGAAACACTTTTGAGGAGGGACTAGATGAAAGGAGAGAAAATATAAATGGGGAGGGGAGAGATACAATTAGCAATAGTAATTATAAAAAAAATTTCCAAGCAAGTTTCTCTGATAAAATATTATTATTATTCTCTGGAAAATGATGAGCAAGATACTCTCGGGGGAAAAATCCTGTAAATTCTTTCATGAAATTGTTTACAAATGTAATAGCAATGCTCTGAGATGACCAACTGTAAATGACTTTATTATTCTCAGTGATACAATCATCCACACCTACTCTAAAGGACATAGAATAAAAATCCTAATCCATCCCCAGAGAAGGGACTGATCAAGACTGATCAAGAACAAAGCATTCTCATTGACTTTATCTCTCTCTTCCTTTTCCAACTTATTTTTTCTTAAAGGTTTTTATTTTCATTAGAGTGAGAGTTCTTTTTTTTTCACAACTTAAATTTTATACAGATGTTTTGCATGGTTTCATATGTGGTTTCTCTGTTGTGAATGGGTATAAAAGAGAGAACTTGGCACTCAATAATCTTAAAAGCAAAAGTTTGTTTTGTAAAATGAAACTTTGGGGTTATTTTTTATTTACATTTCTTTTATTAGTTATTTGGAGCATCTTTATATGGTTAAGATTTTGCAGTTCTGTTGACAATCCTTTTTGCCAATTTTTAAACTTTTAATTTGTTTCTCTATGCTATTGATAGCATTTCTATAGCTATTTCAAAAATCATGGGAAGAATGGTTATCCTTGCTTTACTCCTGAACTTACTGGAGCAGCTTCTAATGTATTCTCAATACCTGTGAAGCTTATTTTTAGACATAGGTAGGTAGATAGATAGCTAGACAAATAATTTTTATGATATTAAAAGTTCCCCATATATCTTGGAGGGTTTTTTGGTTTGCTTGTTTATTTGTCTTAGCAGAAATGAATTTTGGATTTTGTTAAAGACTTGCTAGATCTTATGTGGTTGTGGATTTTTCATTTTTAAGATGATTAATTGTATTGATTTTTCCTAATGCTGTACAGTATCAAAGATCAGAAAGTCAGAAGCACAAACAAGAGGAGAATGAAGGTTGGCTGGCCTGGCTCCATTTCAAAATAAAGACTCATACAAATTTGCCAGTTGGGGAAGAGGGTGGTCAGCAAAGTAGAGGGATATTTCAAATTGAGAAGATCAATGGATGTCTCCCAGAGAAGACCCCAGGCTCTGAATAAAGCTCTATTATAAAATAGAAGCAAAGAAATTATAGCAAAATTGAGAAAGTCAGAAGCAGAGAGGGAAGGGGAATGAAAGGTGGTTGGCCTGGGTATCCTTTCTCCCCCAAATGAAGTGCTCAAGAAAATCACCAGTGGGAAAGGGGGACTGCCATGGAAAAGATATATTGCAGGCTGAATTGTTTCATCCATTATTATATTACTGTCTATTTCTTTTTATTGTTCCCTTAATTTTTCCTTTATGAATTTAGATGGAAAGGTATTTGGAATATATATATGTCTGTCTGTCTGTCTGTCTCTCTCCCTCTCTTTATACATACATATATGTGTGTGTGTGTATGTGTGTATATATATATATACTGATTAGTATATGGCACTCAAGAATCTAAATCAAGAATCAAAAAACTAATATACTGATTAGTTGTTTGTGATTTATTTCAATATTATATACTTTGGTTTTTTGTGTTATGAGTATTTATTTTTGCTTTGTCTGAAAGTATTGATTGCATCTCTTCCTTAAAAAAAAAATTCAGATAATGCATAGTAAATTTCGTCCTTGCCTCTTGTTTTTATTTTGTGTATGTCATTGTTTGTAGGTATATTTCAGATTGTGGGGTTTTATTTCCTCATTTAGTTTATCACTCTTTTCCCTTATTGTATTATTTAATTCATTCACATTTAAAGTTATTAGCATTAGAATTATATCTTCCTAAATTTTATCTAATGACTTTTTAGGATTTTTTTTCATTCTTCCTCTATAAATGAAGCTCCTTTATTTTGATATAATCTATTATAAAGCAATTATGTTCCCATCTCCCTAAGGTCCCTTGAAAATCTACTTATTAATTCCCTTTTACTTTTCCCCTTTTATCTAATTATTTAATTTTTCTCCTTTTTTTCTTCTTTCAGTTAAGTAATCCAGTAAAATCTTCTTTCTCATTCTCCCTTTTAATTTATTTTTTAGCTTTTTATTTTTTGACATTTTTTATTCTGGATCTTTTTCTAAAAAAGTGTTTCTTACCCTCATCTTCATTTTTTTCTTCTCTTTTGTCTGTTCTAGAATCTTATTTTTTAGATTTGTTAACCTTATACTTATTTCTTCCTTTCCTGTATATTTCTTATGAAATTAAAGCTGCAAAGTAGTTAAGTGGTTTGATGTCATTTTTCTTCAATCCATTTCCATTTTCTTTTGTGTCTAATCTTAAGAAATAGTATAGAGAAGTTACGATAACAATAGTAGGGATAATTAAGATTCAGGATAGGAAGATACATTATATTAGTAATATGCTGTGCTATTACTTTAATTAGATACATATAAGGACTGTTTAGATGTTATTGGAATTAACTTGGTGATGAACATGGTATATCATCATCATTGTTAGTCATGCAGAAAATTGGATTATTAGCTCAACTCAAGAGAGGTTTGATTTTTCCACTATTGCTACATCTACATGCTTATGGGAGAGAGAGAAAAGATATATATATAGTTATATATATATATGTATACTGAGAAAATTTATTATTTTTCCCTCATATTAATAATCAGTTATTGAATAGTACCAAAATATTTTTAGAATCCCATAAGATTGTTCATTTCTAAATGTCATTTTAGATAATGAGATTAAATTAGCTTTCTTCTCAATCTTATTCAGATTTCATCCAACTTTACATAGAATTTAGTATGAGGTGGGGAAGTCCATGGTGCTCTACACAAGTATGAGTGGGGAAAAATTCTTTGATAAGATAAGATCCTTATTAGAATATATCCACTTCTCATTGTAATATTCATTCACTCTAAGTAATTGCTAGCCAGTCACAGTTGATTGCCACCCTCAGGAATACCCATTTTTTTCAAGGGCATATAAGCTATGAGCCCACACCATCATGATTCATCTTTGGTATTCAAGAATGTCATTGACCTGTTTTATTGTTAACATGCTAATTATCCAGAAATTATGTCTCTTGAACTTTATAAATGTCACAGTGAGCAGGCACGCACACATATGCATGCATGCACACCAATGGCTACTATATAGATATATTGTTAAAAGTCTTTTCCATTGAACTTTTCCAGATTGACATTGTGATCATCTATAACAGTCTATGTTTTACTTTTGTTTTCTTATCTTGTTCCTGTAGTTCCTCTTTGCTTTTACTTTACATACAACTACTTCCATTAGTACCATGATAATAAAGTCAAAGGAACTAATGAAATATGTTTTATGAGAATTTGAGAGGGAAAAAAAAAACAACAACCACACCAGGAGATAAAAAAAAGACAAACTAGAAAGTTTCTTCTTTGTATTTAAAAATGGAATATACATGGTGATTTAAAAGTAGAATCTATATAAGCTACTACTAGTTACATATTCATTCCTATGTTGAATCTGGGTGGCATAGTGGATGGAGCTTTGACCTAGACCCAGAAGACATGAATTCAAATATAGTTTCAGTCATTTTCTATCTGTGTGACCATGATCAAATCACTTAAATGCTAGTTGCCTCAGTTTCCTAATCTGTAAAATGTATGTAATAATAGCACCTATCTCCCAAGTTGTTTTTGAAGTTTAAATGAGGTAATAATTCTAAATATCTTGGTATACTTTCTGGCATATAGTAAGCTTTATATAAATGTTTGCTATGATGATAACAATAATGATTTTGATATTAGATTTCCATTTGATAGCTATGTGAGTTTTATAAACTGAGCTTTTCAGTGCCTAAATGAGTTGAGCTGCATAAGACAGAGCAAACTAATTTTCATTTCTGTAATAATACCTTTCACAATAAGGTACTCTACCTATGGGGTGTAAGGTGTGTTACAGGAAGACTATTACCTCTGGAATGAGAACTATCGGGTTCCTTCCCCCTTCAGTGTCCACCTGCTCCATCTCTCACCCATAACTCCAGGATGTTATAGGATTAACAGCTGCTACACTTGGCAAACCATTTTTGCAGATGGGTTAAACAAGTTTGGGGGTAACCAAGGGGTCTCAAACTCTATGATGATTTAGGGGGTGTCTACCCCAAGCATATGAAGAATTCCCTTGGTGAAATAGGCAGATGAGAATAATGTGTTCCAATGGCTGTGAAGGTGACTGCAGAGGTGCTGTGCGCACACAGAGCTTGTTTAAAACATCAAAAACATCAAGATCATCCACTGCATCACAAGTGATCTTGACTCTGCGCTGCCATTGGACAGTGATGATTATGGAATGGAGTGAGGTCAATGACTTCATGCAGTTTCCAGTGTATCCACACCTGCTACTTTGTTACTCATTCATCACTACAGGACTGCACTGTCTCTTTGTTTCTCTGTCTCTGTCTCTGTCTCTGTCTTTCTATCTCACAGACACACATACATTCGTGATTATTTTGGAAAATCAATTTTGTTTAGCTTCTACAGGAAGCAATATGTTAACCAAATTTAACTAAAAAATTCTACAGTGAAGAATTCTTAGAATAAGTATTGCAGAAACTTGATACTGCAGAAACATAGTGGTCATTACTCATTGTCTTCTGAAGTTTCTTACTCCCCAATGTGTTTTTATATTTTAAGTTCATTGAGTTCAGGGATAGAGTTCTTCATCTCTTTTGTTTTTTTTGTTTTTTTCCACAGAATCAAGTATAATAGATGTTCAATACTAGGTTTCCTAAATCTCATCCTCTGTAGGTTCTATATCTATATTATGATTCCAAAAAGCTATCCATAAGGGAAATAATGAAGCCCTTAGATCTCAGACATATAAATAAATGAAAGGGCTAGGCTTTGAACTAAGGTCCTCTAACTGCCTTAATTTGTGTCATTTTATGTATGTCATTAACCTTCCAATTTTAAAAACATTCAAATCATCTTCAACCCCACCCACTTCTATTAGACCTAGATTTTTTTAATTGTTTAAGTTTAGTTTTTAATGTTTCCAATAACATTTTAAGTTTGAAATATAAAAGCAGAAACTAGTCATTAAGCAACATTTCACACCCTATACAAAGATAAGAAGAAAACCAGATTCAAAAAATATGGAATTATCTACTTAATTTTTTCTCTCAGTGAATAGGAACTTTTTTGTTGTTGTTCTTTCCTTTGTAGATTCCTTTTGCATTATATCATATTCATTCCTGAATATATTTCCTTTCTCTCCCCCACAATGGAAGTAACAAAATATTTAGAAAGAAAAAAAAATTGTCTGTAGCAAAAAATATACTATACCTGAAAGTAAAGTGCAACACTGCATAGGGCCAAGTTTGCTTATTATGATTTTAAGCCATCTATCTCCCCCTGTAGTGCTTTCCTCTGCTTGATGAGTCCCTCCCAGAACATCATTTTTTTTAAATAATAGCTTTTTATTTTCAAAATATATGCAAAGATAGTGTTGAACATCCACCCTTGCAAAATCTTGTGTTCCAAATTTTTCCCTTTCTTCCCTCCACCTTCTCCCCTAGATAGCAAGCAATCCAATATATGTTAAACATGTGCAATTCTTGTATACATTTTTCCACAATTATCTTGCTTCACAAGAAAAATCAAATCAAAAAGGAAAAAAGGAAAAGAAAAGTAAGCAAACAACAACAAAAAATGTGAAAACATTATGTTGTGATCTACAGTCAGTTCCTGTAGTCCTCTCTCTGAGTGCAGATGGCTCTCTCCATCACAAGACCACTAGAATCTAAATCACCTCACTGTTGAAGAGTCAAATTAATCAGAATTGATTATTGTATAATCTTGTTGTTGCTGTGTACATTGATCTCGTGGCTCTGCTCATTATACTTAGCATCAGTTCATGTAAATCTCTCCAGGTCTCTCTATCATCTTGCTGATCATTTCTTATAGAACAATAATATTCCATGACATTCATATACCATCATTTATTCAGCCATTCACCAATTGATGGGCATCCATTCAGTTTCCAGTTTCTTGCCACTACGAAAAGGGCTGCCACAAACATTTTTGCAATGTGGGTCCATTTCCCTTTTCTTTGTTCCACCTATATCATCTCCATTTAGCTTTTTTGTTTCCATTTTATTTGTTATCTTCACCCATTTGAAAGTAAGGTCCTTGAGGTCAGCTATAGTCTTTCTTTTTGCTTGCATTTTTATTTCCAGTGATTAGCCTAGTGTAGAGTTTCTTAAACTTTTTTCACCTCAACCCCTTTTTGCAGGAGAAATTTTTACATAATACAGGTTATGAAAGTATAAAAAATAGGTATAGAAATCAAAAAATTGCTGAAAATAAATCATAATTTCACAATCCTCACATTCATTTATGTGACCCCTTATAGCATCACAACCTATGGTTTAAGAAGCTTTGGCCTAGTATCTGAAATATTGTAAGTACTTAATAAATATCTTTTGACTGATTATAATGCTTAATAAATACTCATAAAATAGAAAGTATATAGAATTATTTTGGGCTTTTTTCCCACTTGTATTACTGGAATCATTGCAAATCATTTCTGATCTCCTTAATTGTTTATTTTTTTATTCTTACATCATCCATTCACACTAATTCATTTATTCATTCATTCACTATAATTTAATTATTTGATTAATCAACATGCATTTATTAAACATCTGTAATGTGTCAGGCACTGTGCTAAATGATGTGTACACAAAGTAAAAAAAAAAATGAAACATTTGACTCAAGGAACTTACATTGAGCTGGGTAGATACATTACCATGTACATATCAAAATAAATATATGTTCACAATTCTATCAGAAGAGCACCCATAAATGGTGGAAAGAACGGGTGAAGATAAACTTTGAGAATAGCAATTCAAAGAGGCTGAAGTAATGAAATAACGCAGTCTAGAAATAGAAAAGAGGGTATATAAAGGACAGAGACGAGGGATGAATGTCAGATATGGGAATATATGTTTTGTCAAACTGCTTTTCAATCTTCCCAGCAGTCACATAGGAAGTTCATTCATAAGTATTTATTTCCTTGGGTTTATTGAACACTGGGTTATTGAAATTGATTTTTTTTCTAGATCCTTGCTTACCTAATCTGTTGTACTGATCTCCTTTTCTTTAATTAATACTTTATTTAACCAATCCTAGATAGTGTCACTGAGGACTTCTTTATAATGTCTGATGTCTACAACTGCTATTTCCTTCTGATTTTACTTTTGTCTCATTTCCTTTAAGATAGCAGACTTTTTCTCACATATTTAATGATTTTTTAAAAATAAGAAATATAAAATCAAAGAAAATGAAGTTTTAATATATATTATGTACATACACAAACATGTATATGTGTGTATGTGTGTATATATATATATATATATATATATAGAGAGAGAGAGAGAGAGAGAGAGAGAGAGAGAGAGAGAGAGAGAGAATTAAGTAAAGAGTTCCATAGAACTACATGGCAGCAAAAGAAAGATAATGATTTGAAGGAGAAAGACCTTTTTGTAAATGGAAAGTAAAAAGTCTTTATAGTCAAGTTTCCAAGGCTAATTTCAGGGTTTGATAATCCAACACTTCCTAAAGAGATGATTTTACATCCATATTTAAAGTTACAATTTATTCTATTTTTCCCTATGTAATAATGGCAACATAGAACAAATATTTAATATGCACATGTAATGTATATACCATATAATAGTATTTATATAATATGTATATTCTATGTAAACATATTGATAGGTTAATGAAATTATATAAGTATAATAATGATGTTAATAATATCATTTATATAATACTTTAAGATAACAGATATCTCATTTGATCCTAACAATAACCCTGGGAAATAGATGCCATTATTACCTTTTTCTTAAATATATATGCATATATATGTATATGTATATATACATATATATGTATGTATATGTATACATATACACATATATACATATATATGTTTGTGTGTATATATGTATGTATATGTATATATATACACATATATAGAAGGTAGATGCTATTATTACATTTTTCTTATACTTGATATATGCATGTGTGTGTGTATATATATATATGTGTGTGTGTGTGTGTGTGTGTGTGTGACAGAGATTTACGTGATTTGTTCAGTTCACACAACTTGTGTGTCAGACCAAATTTATATTAATGTATTCCTGACTATGTCTAGCATTCTATCCACATTCACCTAACTGCCTTGATTATATTACATGTAAATATATTAGATTAATATCTTTTTGTATCACCTTCATTTCCAAATATATTTCCTTCTCTCACCCCCTCAAAATCATCTCTATCAATTCTACAAAAACAATTTTTAGGGTGCTTTAATGTCTTCAAATGATTTTACAAATATTTTCTTATATTCTCATATGGGATTAAAAGCAATGTTATAACCATTTTAAACACTTAATGCACTGGGTTGTGAGGATTAAAAGAGATCACATTTTAAAATATTTTCTTTTTTTCCAAATACATATAAAAATTTTATACAATAGTGTTTTTATTTTGTGTTCCAAATCATACATCAAATTTATTTGGATCTGTATGTATTTACTTCATGTATTTTTGTGAAAAGAGTTTTGTAATTGTGTTCATGAAGTTCCTGAGTTTGTCTTGGCAGATGTACTCCTAAATATTTTGTCTTTAGTTATTTTAAAATGAATTTCTCTTTCTGTCACTTCTATTGGACTTTGTTGGTAATATATCGAACTGCTGGTGATTTATGTGGCTTTATTTTACCTACAACTTTGCAAAATTTTTAATAATTTCAAATAGTCTGTTAGTAGATTTTCTAGGATTCTCCAAGTATACCAATATGCCATCTGCAATGAGTAATAGTTTTGTTTACTCATTGTCTATTCTAATCTTTCCATTCTTTTTTCATCTGTTATTGCTATATCTAGCATTTCTACTACAGTATTGAATAATGGAAATCTTTATCTTTCCTGATGGTATAAATACTACTTATCATTTTAAAGAAAACTCCATTTATTCCTGTTTTCCAGTTGTTTTAAGAGGAAACAATATTATATTTTTTCAGAAAGCTTTTTCTGCATCTAGGAGAATTTTCTTTTTTTCCTGTTAATATGGTCAATTATGCTGATAGTTTTCCTAATATTGAACCAGCCCTGTATTCCTGATAAATCCCACCTGGTGATACTGTATGATCTTTGTGATATATTTCTGTACTCTCCTTGCTAGTATTTTATTTAAAACTTTTAATCAATATTCCTTAGGGAAATTGGTCTTTGGTTTTGTTGTTGTGTTTTACTCTTTCTGGCTTAGATATCTGTTCCATATTTGTGTCATAAAAGAAATATGGTAGGACTTATTTTTGTCTGTTTTTCCAAATAGTTTATTCATATATAGTATTGACATTAATTGTTTTTTAAATGTTTGATAAAAATTCATATGTGAATCCATTTGGTCCTGAGGGAATTATTTTCTTTTTTTTTCCCTCCCAATAGTATTCTATTTTTCCAAATACAAACAAAGAGGGTGTTAAACATTCATCTCTGCAAAACCTTATGCTCCTATTTTTTCCCTCTTTCTCTGGTTTTCCCCTCCCCAAGATAGCAAGCAGTTTGATATAGGTAATTCGTCTAAACATATTTCTATATTCATCATGGTGGGCAAGAAAAATCATATCAAAAAGGAAAAAAAAACACAAGAAAAAAAGAAAAAGCAAACAAACAACAAGAAAGAAAGGTGAAAATATTATACTTTGATCCATAATTCAGTCTCCATAGATCCCTCTTTGAATGCAGATGTTTATTGATGGCTTGTGTCTTTTTTTTCTAAGATGAGATTATTAATTATTATATATTCTCTTCTGTTAACTGGAAAATGACATTTTTGTAACTATCCATTTTACTTAGACTATGCTTTATTGGCATATAATTGGACAAAAATCTTTTAATTGCTTTAATTTCCTCCTCACCTTTTTTTTTTATTTTTGACACTGGCAGTTTGGTTTTCTTTTTTAAAAAAGCAATAATTAACTATATAGACATGATATAGGTATATACATACATATGTGTTTCATAAAACCATCTCCAATTTTTATTTATGATTTTTAAATTTCACTTTCAGTTTCAGTAATTTCTCCTTTGGGATTTTTTATTGTATTTCATTGTAAGCATATTCTAATACTTTTGCTCCTTTAATGTAAAAACTGCTAAATCTTTTGTTATTCTGAATATGTCTCTGTCTCTCCTTGACCTTAGAACTCTAGAATTTGTCTATAATATTCCTAGGAGTTTTCATTTTGAAATGTCTTTCAGGAAGTGATTGGTAGATTCTTTCAATTTGTATTTTACCTTCTGGCTCTAGGATATGAGATATTTTTCATTGATAATTTCTTGAAAGATGAAGTGTAGACATTTTTATTATTGTAGATTTTAGGTAGTTGAATAATTTAGTATTTTTTCCAGTGAGACATTTCACTTTTTTTTCATTGTTTTTATTTTGTTTTAGGGTTTCTTAATGTCTGATGGTTTCTATATGTCAGTTTCTATTTACTGATTTAAAAAAATTAATTTTTATTTATTTATTTATTTTTGCTGAGGCAATTGAGGTTAAGTGACTTGCCCAGGGTCACACAGCTAGGAAGTGTTAAGTGTCTGAGGCCAGATTTGACCACAGGTCCTCCTGACTTCAGGGCTGGTGCTTTATCCACTTTGCCACCTAGCTGTCCCTGAATTTTGCATTTTTGATGACCTTTTCAACTTCCTTTTCTATTTGACCAATTCTATTTTTTAAGGAATTATTTTTAGTGATTTTTTTATTCCTCTTTTTTCCATTTGGCTAATTCTGCTTTTTAAAAGAGCCCTTCTCTGCAGTGGATTCTCCCTCCCCACCATTTACCATTAGGCCTATTCTACTTCTAAGGTATTATTTTTTTCAGTTTGTGTGAGGGTGTGGGTATGGGTGTGTGTGCACACTCACGGTGTGCATGTATGCACAAGCACATGTGCTTCTTTTACCAAGCTGTTGACTCCTTTTTCATAACATTTTTTATTTCATTCTCATTTTCCTTCCAAATTTTCCCTCTACCACACTTATTTTTTAAAACTTTTTGAACTTTTCCAGAGTCTAAGACAAATTTTCATTTTTTTAATATAGCTGCTTTGATTTCATTTTTTTTTCTGAATTGAGCATTGATCTTTCATGTTCATGATGGAATTCTTTGCTCATTTTTCCAACCTATTGTGTAAGTATATCTAAGATCAATTAGTGGAAAAAAAGATTAGCGGCAAGTGCAAGCCTGTATTCTACTATCACTCCAATGAGATTGACCTTTCTTGCTGTTGTTCTAAGGTGTCTTGGGCTAGAAAATTGTTTTATCCCATCCTTTTATTGCTCTACTACTAAAGAATTCATTTTATCGTTTTATTTTAATGTTGTGTGGAGCAGAATTTGGGAGAGCACAGGCAAGTTTCTGCCTATACTCAACTATATTGGCTCCAGTCTATGTATTTTTATTACTATAATATTATATGATATTCCTCAAATGTCATGGAAATTATGACTATCTAGTTACTCATTTTCCAATAGATGGTCATATAGCAGCAGTTGTTTCTACTTTTTATGATTACAGAAAGAGCTATTTTAAGGGTTTTGGTGTATATGAATCATTTTTTTCCATCTTTGACCTGCTTTAGATATGATTTTAATGTTATCCCTGTCAAAGGATAGGGGCATTTTAGTAATTTCCTTAGCATAGTTCTGAATTTCTTTTTAAAAGAGCTGGATTCAAAATTCTGCAAACAGTGTATTAATAGGCCTCTCTTTTTATAATCTTGCAAACATTGGGTATTGCCATTATTTTCTCTTTTTTGCTAATTTTCAGGGTGAGATAAAACCTCACAGCTGTATAGTTTACATAGTTAAATTTAATATCATTTAATCAACTTGAGTTGACCAAATCATCATAGATATTTATGGTAGGAGTAGTTGGAAATTAGGGGAATAGGAAGGCCTTGCATCTTGATATTTTAAAGTTTCTTAGAGAGACATATACACAGACAACAGATAGAGGTAATAGAGAAGAAAGAAATAGAGACCGGTTATATAAAAATAATCTGGAATATTTTTTTTAACCCCAAAGAAGAAAATTTGAATTCCTAATTCAAGTTTTTCTACTTTTTTAAAAGGTTAGGAATACTAAGGCTTGACAGACATTAAAAATAGAAAATTAATGATGAGAGATTTTAATAGTTATAATTTCATAACAGGGGGAAAGCTACAATATTTTTCTATAACAATAAGTTTTGCTAATTTAAAATTTGATTGATTTTTTTTTTTACTGCAGAACAATGATCACTACTTAATGCATCATGGAAATGCATTCAACCTTTGAATGATTGTAGTCCCACCAATCACTATAGAGGGCATTGTTTCACCTTATTTAATTCATATATTCAAAGTAAAAAGAACAGCAGAAAAACCCAGGAAAGGTGACAGGGAAGATAAAAATCTGGGAAAGGAAGAGGAAGACAATTTAAAACATGTAATCAATAATTTCAGAAAAGAGTACCCAGAAGATAAACTAAACATTTGTTCAGTAATATCAGTTGACATTAGCAAAAAATCACAAATGCATGAAACCAAAATTTCAGGTGATTATTACTGTAATCCAAAAGCAGTTGCAAAGTTTTTCTATTCCAGCTGGGCAAGGAAAAGTATGTTCCTTCTGATGAACTGATAAAGAATTGAAAATGTTCTTTACCCACAAAACTGAAGGTAACTGAAACTGAAGTTAAAAAAAATCAGCCTAGAAAGATAAACAGATTTGGATATCTTTACTTTTTTTTTC
Organism: Myrmecobius fasciatus; assembly: GCA_023553655.1. NCBI lineage: Eukaryota > Metazoa > Chordata > Mammalia > Dasyuromorphia > Myrmecobiidae > Myrmecobius > Myrmecobius fasciatus. Next base: position 87,589 of record JAJPUD010004986.1, on the reverse strand, counting down.
TTTTTTCAGAAAACATATTTGGAAGCATCACATAAACTGCTCAAATCATTTCTCTTTTGGAAGAGATATGAAAGGTTTTGGAGTATTTTGATAAAGAGAATAATGTACCATTTACCAAACAAACCAGCATGATAGACTGAGTTGGAGAAACATGTTTAAGAAAAAGAATAAAAAACAAAGAAGGAACCTTGTCATTCTGCTCAGCATCTTTCTAAACCTTATTCCTTACAATCTTCATTCCCCTATCTATGCCTCTAAATAGGCAGGTAAGATGGACTACCAAATGAAGCAGAGCATCATTGGTTAAAAACATTCCTCAGAGTCGGCAAGAGTTGTAATTTCTCATTTTTTTTAGTCGAGCATGTGACAAAATCCTCAGCTTAGAGGGCTCAAAATGGAAATGAGCATGCCATGCTAGACTTGAGGAGAGAAAAGTAAAGTTTTAATCTATTGTTAAGGACAACAGAATAATGAATTAATTGGGAAGGAGTAAAATGAATGCCCTTTTGAGGTGGGGACCCAGTTGAGATTCGATTTAAAAAAAATGGTTTTGAGCCAGTCAGTATGATATGGTGATTTCCTTTAGGGCTGTTCAATAGTATGTGAATAGGAGGGAATGAAGTAGAAAGTTAGGAGTAAATCAAGGTCTGAGATGTGACACGATTGATTGGTTAAGGGGACAAGAGTTAAAAGTTAATATAAATGACTTAGTTTATTATTTTAATTCAGTATACCTGAATTGAATGATTGCTGAAAGGGAGTAATATATAAAAATATTGGAAAAAAAGCAAGACACCAGGTTGTGAAGTGAATACACTCTCTTTGCCATCATAGAACTTACAGTATAGGACTCATACTCAAATAACTATTATATACAATAACATGCTGGTAAGCATAACAGCTTGTAGTCAAATTGCAAAATAAAGGGGCATTTAATGTCAAAAATGAGAAGTCTATTACTTAAAGAGATGATAAGCAAAAAATCTTCAAAAAGGAAGTGGCATTTAAACTAGACTTTAAAGGATAAGTAAGAATTCAACAAATGAAAAGGATAGAGGGAATTTCAATCACAGATAATTGTGAGATATAGTAGGTTTGGAAGACAGAGAATAATAGTCTGATGGAGAAAGATCCAGTAAAATAAAATGGGAAATTATGTTGGCCCAATATTGGGCAACATGAGCGGTTCTATGCCTAAAAAAGATTATTCTGAAAATAGCAAGAAGAATATAGTGCAACCAGATTGATTAACAACAGGCAGACCTGTTGGAAAATTATCACAGTATATCAGATAGATGGTAATGAAAGCCTAACCTCATGATAATATAAAAAGCAATGTGAGCAAACATTAACACTATTACCAGAAACAGCTAGAGGATTCATGGAAAGCATGTATCCTTCTCCAGGATTTAGTTTCTCGTAGTCCACTTCCATTTTGTGGAAATTGAGGACATTTATTAAGAGCTCCCTCTTTTCCACACATCCTTACCTAATATCACCCCAAGGCCTTCTGCCACTATCTCCTCCATTATCCCTGAATCTCATAACAAGGTGGTACTTCTTGCCAAGTCAGTCCTTTTATATCACAAGTAATCTCATCCCATCTTGTCCAGCAGATTTTCCTTTCTATCATCCCCACTCTTATTCAATTTCATTGTCTCTTTGTCCACTGGCAGCTTCTCTGTTGCCTACACAGACTTTTCATCTCTCCCCTGTTTACATAATCCCTCACTTGATCCTTCTATCCCTGCTAACTATTGTCTCCTGTCTCCTGTCTCTGGTGGCAAGTCTTTTAGAAGGCCATCTATAACAGCTGCTTCTGCTTTCTCTCCTCTCCCTTCTAAACCCAAATTTGACTTTAAAATTTAGCATTCAGTGGAAATTTGTCTCTCTAAAAATACCAATGATCTCTTAATCTTCAAATCCAAAGACTTTTTCTCAGTCTTTAACCATCTTATCCTCTTCACATTAGAGAGATAGATAGATAGATAGATAGATGAATGGATTGATGGATGGATGGATGGATGGATGGATGGATGGATGGATAGATGGATTGATGGATGTATGGATGGATGGATGGATGGATGGATAGATAGATAGATAGATAGATAGATAGATAGATAGATAGATAGATAGAT